>VZSR01000193.1:1579810-1675768 GCA_013398615.1 Brachypodius melanocephalos
CTGGAGTTATGAGGGATGGGTTAAAGAAAAACACCTCTCTCAACAGATGGCAATAGAATACATGCTTTTTGTTACATACTGCAACCCAAGACACTCATGGTCATCCCACCCAGACCCCAGAAAGAGCCAGACTGTGCCAAATACCAGGAATCTTCTGCTTTGCTTTGAGACCAGAATTTGTTTTCCTAGAAACCAAAAGTATTTCATGACCACATGTAGAAAGAAGATGATGCAGCTGTGCTCCCTTGCTATAATAAAACTCACTATTTCTCATGTGGATGAACATCCATCTCATCCCATACAAATTTAGAAATTATTATCTCTGGAAACACAACCTTTTAATCCAAAGGAAGGTGCAGGAATAAGCATTCCTAGGAGACGTGTCAGCATTTCCCAAGGTTTGTAGCCCAGGTGTAAGGGAGCTCACAGCACTCAGTGACCATGTGGGAATAACTTTCCCTCTGGAGATGGAATATGGGTGAATAAAAGCCTGGGCCAGGACTTTCCATGACACTGGGATAACAAGCTGCACTCACAAATAAAACCCCTCAGTGTCCCCACTGAGTTCAGAGACCCATCAGCTCATCCCATCCTGAAGGGAGGCTGCTGCTATTGGATTTTCTGCTGAAAAGACTGACTATCCTGAACCTTAAACAAAGATTTGCTTTCTGATTGATTTTCTTTGGTGATATAAGAGGATTTGATTTGAAGCTTTGAAGGCCTGAGCTCTGCCCTGGGATGGCACTTCCCTGCTGGTGATGTCCTCCCCATCCAGCTCTTAGGTGATGTTTCTGTTCTACCTCTTCTGCTGTCTGAGAAGTGCTACTCAATCAATTATGTTCTCTCCCTTTTTTCCCTCCCACTTTTTGGCTGACTGTTTATTAGACTTGGAGCTCTTTGGCAGGAGGAATGAGAGTTGCCATCTGCCTGTGCAGTGAGGAGCACTCTTAGATGCAAAGAAAGAGAAATGCTTATGATAGCTCATCAAAAGATCAATTAATGTTAAGGCAGAAAACACTGAAGTCAGGAATTCCCAATTTGTCCCAGCTTTGAATTCCACTTTTGTCAGACAAATACTATCAAAAACTCCTCTGAATTACTGGGGACCCTTCTTGAAGCTGCCAAATGTTTGAGGCGTGACTGCAAATCTGGCAAAGCTCTCTGTGGAAAGGCTGAGCACTGAGAGAAGTTGGTTTCTCTGTGGAAAGGCTGAGGGAGACAACGGTACCATTGAGAAACCCCTTAAATCTTTGTAGCCAATTACCTCAGGAATTACCTGGTAAACGTTTAGCAGAACCTCGACTCCCTACAACAAAAGCTACAAACGCCTCTCAGCACTCTACAGCAAGCTTAAGCCATAAAATTTGCAACTCCAAAGCCACAAATCACAGATGTAAAAGATGCAGTTACACAAGAGCACTGGATAAAATATTAAAAGCTGTAATCTATAATACAAGCTGTGTCTCTTGCTGTCTGTCAGTGAGAGGGTGTCACCCAGCACTTCTGCACACCCTTGGTGCAGAATGAGACATCTGACTCCCCTGCAAATGCTGCAGACAATCAGTTTTCTTCATTTCTGCATGCCTCAAGCTGCCAAGTCCTTGGAACAAAAGATGATGATAATAACAGATTAACTCTTCTTTTCTGAGCTCAGTCCAAGGAGCTGTCACAACATGGTTTGTGCAATGTTCTTTAGCAACCTGCAGTTAGACAATCAAAGAAGTTTTTGAAATAATTATGGCAGTTGCTCAAAGGTAAATCTCTAAGTTCTGATAAAATAGCAGATCCCTTAAGCTAATTCCATATAGGTGAAAGGAGGAAGAGAAGGAACAGAGACATGTCATTCCTTCCCTTGCACAGAAGCTTCAGGAACCTCAGCACTGATCCCATGTAGCTGTGTGTCCAGGCAGTGAGATCCTGGGGACTCAAAACTGGAGTTCTACATTCTGGAAGATGCAATTAGCATTTCTGTGCCTAAATTTCTACTCCTCGAAGAACGGGAATGAAACCAAATTGATGAGGATCATGTGGAGATGGGAAAAGCTGACTTGCTGTAAAGAGTGGCAAACAACTACTCAGTACATCAAAACAGGCTGGATTTATGGGTTTGCTCTCTAGGCAAGTGTCTGAAAAGTGCTCCTGCAAGTCAAATATCACACCAGAGGTTCTCATTTAAAAGTGAACACACTCCCTGTGCACACGGTTATCCAGTTGGTAAATAAGGACCAAGCAGTCCCAAACCACGAGGACCTGCTGCATCCATTAACTGCTCAGGACAGCTCCAGCTATCCCTGTTTCCTGGCAGAGGAGAATCCAATGGCATGAGGATTACAGTGACATGGCATTATCCAGCACAAACTTCCAGATGTGAGGAAAGTGTTCTGACACTTCTGTGTCTGTGATGATCAGCAGGATCCCTGCTGGCTTCTCTCCACCCTTAAGGACAAGACTGGGACACCATGGGGGAAGGAGGCCCAAAAACTTGCCCAGTTCTGGCAATGCCCTGTGGAAAGGAACAGAGGGATCTGGTCTGATTCACCAATGCCTGGGGGTCTGGGGCAATTTTATTTTCCATTGAATTGGCACTGCTGTGAGATTGTGCTGTGGAATGTTCCACTGTGGGGTTAAAGGCAGCCCCTGCCCAGCACTGCTGCTGGTTTTCCAGGGCATTCCTCAGTGAGGGAATCCCAGGGTGAGGAATCCATCCCTCAGAGCAGGAGAGGAGCCTGCAGCCCATCCTCTCCCTCTGCTGGGAGAAGGGTTTGTGAAGACAGGAGCCCTCAGCAGGCTGCAGCAGATGGAACAGAGCCTGGCTGATCCCAGCACCCCAGGAAAACGAGGGAGTGGATGTGGAGGTGACTCAGCTCAGAGGAGCAAGCAGCTCAGCTGGAGCTGGAATCCTGCTGAGCCTGGAGCAGTCTCATTATGGCTTTTACAGGACCTTTTCCATGATGTGAAAACACAGCCCAAGAACTGCTTTGGCCAGTGCTTGTTACAGCCCCATTTCCTTGGCTTTGCTGGCTCCTCTTTTCACTCCAGCTCTCCTGAGCACTGCTGTGATCTCCAGCCCTCGTTATTCACTTGGAAGCTGTCATGGCTCAAAGCCATCCCCCGCCTTCCTCTCACCTGCACAGGTACCAGTGTCCCTGTCCCCTCCAGCAAGGAATGAGCCTGTTCCCTCCCCTCACATGGATCTGGCCCTCGTGGGAGCTTCAACAACAACCTGAGGCTCAGAGTGCCACTTCAAACTTCTCAGAACTACCTGACTGTGAGGAGAGTGACCCAAAAAACAGCCCCCACACAAGCACAGCATGACAGGAAATGTAATAGCAAATGATTTTTTTGCCAGTGCAGCAGAACTATTTTGAGCACTTGCTGTGGACTCTAGCAATCTTGACAAACCTTTTAAGGATTACCAAGCTCTGAAGTAGAAGTTTATTTTCTAAATACTGTGATGCAAGAAGGGACCTGCAAGAACCACTCTTCTCCTGCTCCTTTCCTTACAGTATCACCAGAAGGGAGCAAAAATATCTCCCATCTCCTCTATGATAGAGCAAATGTGCAAAGAAAGCAGTTCTGTGTTCTCTTCATCCTCCTGTTGGGCTCCTCTAATCAAACAGAATGGAATGGAAAAGGGTTTTCCTAAAGGCCATTAGAGTTTGCTACTTATTATGAAATCAGTTCAAAATAATGAGCCTTTTTAAAATCTGCTAATATTTACACCAACCTTGAGAGAGAAAAAAAGAAAAAAAAAAAAAGACAGAAGCAGTTACCAAATGTTTCATTTTCTCTCTCCTATTCTTTAAAGCAGCATTGCTATCAGCTGAAGTTAGAAAGGAATATATTGAAATAGTTCTTGCCCTCCCAATGTGTTTCTGAGCAGTTGCACAGGGCAGGTGAGTTTAGGTGGAGGTACCCCAGAGAGGACAACATTCCCACCTTTGGAATGACCTGTCCTTGTCACAGACATGCCAATCTTTTCTGTAGTTGAATCCCAACCTGCCTCCAAACAGAGGAGCTTAGGGAAGCCATTTCCAGAGCTGTGCACTCCAGTTGTGTTTCAAAGCTATGAAAAAGCCTTGATTTGACAAAGATACCAGCCAGTACCTGGTTGTGCAGAAAACCTCTCTCCTCACACTTAGACACAACATTATTGTAGGATTTCAGCAGATGAATTCATGGCCAAAGAAGTGCATGAAGCAGCTCAGGCTGATTGTTCTCAGACAAAGATGTAGCAGTTCTAAAATTCACTTTACAAGCTCAAAGACCTTATTGCAAAACAGTGTTTGCTTAAACCTTCAATTGATGGACCTGGACAGAGCAGGAGGAAATACTCTGTTCTATTGACTCTACCAAACCCACAGTTCATTCTTGACTTCCTCATTTAAACACGTCACAGCTTCACTGCTGGTTTTAGAATTACCTTCAAAGCATTTAGTGTTAACCACGGATTCACAGAGTACAGGGATTCAAAGATCCTACACCTCTTACAGCATCCTCTTGTCTAACACCTTCTTCTCTTTCACACTGTCCTATTGACATTTTACAGGATAATTTATAAAGAAATCCTCCCCCTCTGCTGTTTCACCAGATCTCCAAGCAGACCCGCAGCTCTTTGTACCTCAGTCTCTCTTCCCTGATCCTGCAGGACATGCAGGGCTTCAGGGATCCTCTCCCAGCTGGAATCTCATTTTAAAGCCAAGCCTTCATTTGCCATTTTTCTTTGAAAATCTACATCACAAATGTGGTTCTTTCTATTTCTGGTGAGATCCCAATAGAAGAAATATTTTACTAACAAGCCTCCAGCAGGTCCTGTAAATACTGAAATCACTGAGGCTGCATCATCTGGCAAGAACAACCTTCTGGATGGGGTTTGGATCAAACCAGACACTGCAGCCAGCCCTGAGCCCCTGTTGTCTCATAGCAACAGGATCATTTGCTGAGGAAGCAGCACAGATCACCAGCTGGAGCACTTTTTGTTGTGCCTTATTCATGAGGCAAAGTCAGATGCAACCGTGGCTCTGAAATATCACTGGGACATGCCTTGAAACCCAATTTCATCCCCTGTGGCTGATGCTCACAACTCAATAGCTACAAACAGGAGAAGGGTGCAGCTCTCTCCTTGCTTCCAACAGCAATATTAGAAATATACTCAGGAATATTCATTCCACTGAGCCCCAAGGAGAAGCTGCAGCTCTTCATTGGTCTTTCTCAGGGCTACCTGAACCTGTCAGAGCTTCTTGACTGCTCCCTTCTCAACAATCTCTGGAGCAAGGAAGATCTCCCCATGCTGGATTTGTGTTCTGCTCTGTCCAGCAAGCAAAACAAATTTTTCCCTTAGATCTTAAAGTAACAAAACCCCCAAGGGAACAAAAAAAGGCTAATCACAAGCACAGTCAGGTTTACAGAAGTATTTCTATACCAGACTGTTTTGTTTGGGTTTGTGGGGAATTTTTTGTAGTATTTAAGCCCAGATTTTTAGTAAATGAAACTTTTTGGATGAGACAGGAGAAAACCTGAGTCATAGCAACCTTTGAAAAATTTCTACATGTGAGATTTTTTCATGAGATGAGGACTGCAATTACAGACCATAACCCAAACAGAGGCAAGTGGCAATATTATCATCATAAACTCTGAGAAACAAGGCAAGAACTCCCCCAAATGTGTGATTTAGGGAGATCCATGGAGCTGTGCTGAGATGTATTTGCATGCAGCCAGCAAGAGAAGGATGTTTTCATCTCAGGGTGCAGGTATGACATGAGCATAACGCAACTGTGCTGATGGAAAAGCAACTAATCTATGGAATGTGATGTTCTGCCTCAGATTTGATGAGCCTGGAAATATCTGACAATGAAGGAATTTCTATTAATTTCTATTTCTATTATTTCCATTTAATAAAAACCTGGGCAATCTGTCCCTATGACACCACGTCCAGTATCCTGTGACTCCAAACCACCAAACAAGAGCTAAACCTCGGCTGAGACTTCCAATTGCTTTAAATGTTAAAATGCTTGCTGTATTATGAAAAGTGATAGCACTTTGGTAAAAAAGATCCCACTTTGAACATATTTAAGGAATAGCTCTGCTAAGGAAGAGGCTGCTATTTCCCCCTGTTGATTTACAGAGCAAAACTGTCTTTCAGCAGATGGCTCATTAAATTTCTGCACCCTGACTGTAGTAGGAGAAGGAAAAAAGGAACAAAAAAGAACAAAACCAAACCTCCTCACCACGACCACAGGAATAAGATGCACTGGTTGCTTGCTGTGTAATAAAACCTTTTTTTAGCTTTTATTCTTGTACTGATCAGCAGACAAATCTAAACCTTCTTTAGAAGTGAATTCTTCTCATGTTTACAAGCCAGTCCCTATTTCAAGAGGCTTTGTTTCTGGATAAGACATCTCTTCAGAGGAAAGACTGAAAATTCCATCTAGCATTTCCTGCTGTAATTTCTTTTCCTTAAAAGCCTTTAAAAGGGAAGCTTCTCGTTCATGATCTGTACACCTTCTGCTAAAATCTGAGTTCCAAGTTTGGACATCTCAGCAACAATCTTTATTGCCATCTATTCCTTGGACTGCCCATCCTGTTTTCTAAAAACAAAATGCTGCATTAATTTTGAAAATGGGATATCCTGTTGGAAGGATTTGAGGGAAAAAAAAAAAGAACACACTGAGCCTGGGACCTCAAGGATTCCTTCCGGTGCCTTAAGAGAAATAAAGAAATAGTTCTAGTCAAGAAAAGGAAATACGGCAGGAAAAAACACTGGGGAGGTACAGTCAGAGCAATCCTAGAGAAATAAATAGTACAGAAATAATTAGAATTACATAAATGGTTCTTTTTCCATCTACACCCACAGCCCCATTCAGGAACTGCAAGGAAAGGGGACATGACAGGACATTGGGGAAGGATGTCCACACAGCAAAGATCCACACAGAGAATCACTGCCACTGAAACAACCAACACCATTAGAGAATTCTATGAACTGGAGCTTCTAATAATATATTTAATTAAATGTAGGATCCTACGCTCAGCAAACACTCAAATAAATGTTGTTAACTACAACTCTTTATTCTCAGAATGTCCAAACTCCATATAATTATGCCAAGTGAGTTCTAATTACTTCCTAGAAGTATCTGTGCAGATAATCATCTACCCCCAGACTATCTCATGCTCAGTTGAGCAGCCATAGAAGTCCAGTGTAGCAGATTAGATATGAGCAGAAATATTTATTCCACTGCTAGAAGTACAAAGATAGAAAATATCTGCTAAATACTTTGATCTTCTTGAATATCAGGCACTGTAAAAAGTATGAAATACCATTATACAGCTGTAAAAGTGGAAACAAGGATTGTTATGCAAAACGAATGCAATGATACGTTTATTCAACCGTACTGTCTTCCAAATAATCAGAATTTAAACTCAGATTCTTCAGAGAAAACTTCAGTAAACCACACTCTGCACAATCCTGGAAAGCTACACTGACAATGTCGCTTGGAGCCGAAGGATTGAGGTTCTTTAAACACTGTATTGCCTGTGACTCAGGCAATTATCACATCTTCATGCAGCTCCTCCTGAGCTCTTTGTTCAGAACCATATCTTGCAGCAGTAAAGTGCACATGCCTTTTGTCATGGGCTAAAAACAACTGCTCCACCCACCCAGCACCTTGGCAAGAGGAGCAGGCAGAGGAGCATCTCTGCCTTCTCCCTTTTGGAAAACTTTTGCCCCTGGATGTGTTGCTTTGGGTACCTTCACTCCCATTCTGAGGGAGAGACGAGCACAGTGAGCTCCCATGGAAGGGGCACTGGCAGGTATTGTCGCTTCCCAAGTAAACACATTCCATGCCCACACGCTGCTATTTTAATTCCCTCTCTTGCTGCAGCACTGCAGGTGCTTTGCACTTAAAGATGCACAGCCACAAACCTCCCTCAAAGAGACTTCAGAGCTTCTCTCAGGGTGATGTTGGAAGTTTTGCTTTTAACACCAAACTCGAATGTTTCCAGCTCTTGAGTTTTTATACCAGGATTTGCAGAAATACATTCAGCTATCCAGTACAAGTGAACCCAAAGTATTTGATTTATTTTTAATAATCTCATCTGGTTCATAATGAATTTTTAACAATGGCAATTGCAAGCCTACTACTTAGAGCAGCTTCCCTCAAAAGGGCACAGGCAACATAAATAGCTGAAAGGCTCTTTTTGAGTTTACTGAGTAATTTTCGAACCCTAGAAACCACTCAGAGAGTTATATGCAAGCTTAATGCTCACAAACACATATTTCAGCTGCTGAGCATGAGCCTGTGTCCTTAGCAGGACATTGGAAGAGACCCAGTCTAGTTCTCTCACTGATTTGAGCTCCTCTGTCCACAAATCATGGTGAAGAACAGGATTTTGTCGTTGTACACCTGAACAGCTTCACTGCCATAAATTAAAGATTAAATAACGTGGCAGAGCAAAACAGAACTTGAGCTGTGCTAAAACCTGGCTCGAGGTTTCCTCAGCTGCTGTCCTGTATCTTTAGCATTTCTGCTCTCCCCAAACAGCTGCACAATCAAAAGTTTGGGCTGAGAAGCATCCTCAGTAGCAGTGAGCAGTGAATTGGCTTTGAGGTGCTGTGTGAGCCCCTGTCAGACAATACAGAACCAAATACTCCCCATGCACTTTTCCCTCTGCAGCTCCTGTTTTTCTCCATGTCATTTATTTCTTTGCCTGTTACTCCTGCTGTCACTTCTGTCCTTGCTCATGGCCTGTTTTATTCGTGCAAATTGCAAATTCCTGCACTAATCTGAGGAGAGCCTTGGATATCGACGGGAACAGAGCTCGGGGAGTTCACACTTACCTGGACACTTCAAATAAAACAAAAAAAAATTGGGGGTTTAAACCAACAGCATTAAGTTTAATTTCCAGGGACATAAGCAATTTGTTGGTTCGAGGTTTTGTTTATGTTTTGGGGTTTTTGAGGTTTTTTGTTTGTTTCTTTTGGGTTTGGGGGGTTTAGTTTGTTTGGGGTTTTTGGAGGTTTTGGGGGTGGGTTTTTTTGGAGGTGGGAAATTGGTGTGGCAGTGCAGAAAGCTGGATGCAGGGATAATTTCTGTGCTAATGCTCTTTCACACGGAGTTGGGGTGGGGATTTAATCAATGTCGGTATTAAACGGAGCTGTGAAACTTGCTGCAGGCAGCACTACACCGATCATTTTTTACCTTGGTCAATCACTGAGAACGAATCCGAGGGGCAGCTCCCAGGTACTCCATCAGCCGTGGTTTTGCCCGTGCGATGGATTCCAAGTGCCACCTAGTGGGAATTGTCACTTTGGAGAGGCCACTGCTGTGACTTTCATCCTGGAGTGACTACACAGCTGTAGGAAATGGATTTGCGGATCCCTCACCTCTGCTGAGGCACCCTCGTGTCCAGGGATATTTTCCATACTAAAGGGGGGAGGGAGGCAAACACATTTCCAAAAAGAAAAAATAAAATTATAGGTGTTAGTTAAGAATTCGATGAAAATAATCCACAAACAGGCTGTGCTCAGCAGCCAAGCACCCAAATCCAGAATGTGTTCCTAGAGCCAGGTGTTCACAGCGCTTTCAAAAACCATCATCTAAGGCAAAGAATTTCCCCAGACAGGATTTAGCAGCCCTAATATTAAAATATAACCCAGGTTCCTTATAAATTTCAAGGAGCTGCAGACAGGGGGGTTTCCAGCAGCAGAGGGGCATTAACCACATACACACAAACACAAAATCCCAGGGATGGGAATGCTGGATCCCATTTTGCTGAACTCAGCTGCTCCCTGAGCTGAGAGCAGGAATTCCCCCCCAGCCTGGGGCTGTGGGCAGGGACTGGAACCTTGTGCTGTGCTCCAGGTGTGGAGTGGTCTGTGGGAAGGCTGATCTGGAACAGAGACTGGACAGAGCTCAATAAAGTAGGAATTTATTGAAAGGCCTTTAGGGTACATCTTGGGCAGGACAGGGCCTGGCCAGGGCTGCACCCAAGGTGGACCCAAAATGGTCACAAAATGAACAAATGGTCACGAGGTCTCACATTTTAATAAGTTTTGGTCCATTTGCATATTGAGTTTTAATTGTCCAATTCCAGCTCCAGGTTCTGCAGTCCCATCCTTCTTGCTCCTCCCTTCAGCCACCCTTGGTTGTGCTTTTGGGCTGAAAGTTGTCCTTGGTGTGCAGCAGGAAAAGGATTTGTTTTGTGTCCGTGCTGTGTGCAGAGCTGAGTGACCCTGACTGTGAGCTCAGAGCTGCACCCCTGGGCACCACAGAACATGAAAAACATGAAAGCTGAAACTTGAGGCATCAGCCAAAGGCAGCTTTTTGTGGATGAGTTTTTCTCACGTTCCTGTGGGCAGCAGAGGAGCAGGTGAGGCAGCAGGCACTGAGCAGAGGCTGGGATCTGTTTGCACTTCTGGGAAGGTGATGGAGCAGCGAATTATCGAATTAAGGCTGCCACAATGTCACCACTTCCAATCCCACTGCAGCAGGGCCGTGACTCACAGAGCCCAAGGAGATCCAGCACTGCAAGGTGTTAAAATTCAAAGCACAGAGAACAACAGTGAGGAAAGGAGATTCTTTCTTTCAGAATGAGGAGCATTCTCAGAGTTCTTGTGAGACAGCTGTTTACTGTAGCCATCCTAAAGGCTACACTCCTGTCAGCATATGCTAGCTGGAAATTGAGGCCATTATTTTAAGAGCATATACACTGATTAACAAAGAAAATACTTTTGAAGCACAGCTACTCTTTGGAGAACACAAGATTAAAATATCACAGCCCTGCTCTGTTGGCTCCTCACTGTCATCACCTCCTGAGACTGTTCCCTGGTGTGCAGAGGATGTGACATCCCAGCCCTGTGGCTCGATGCCATGGAGGATGGCAGGAGTGTCCCAGCTCTGCCTGCTCACACCCCAGCTCTGTCACCACCCAGCAACCCCACTCGGTATTGCAGCACCGTTCAGACCGTTTTAGCCCAGAAAATTCCTTGTAAAAGTTAATTTTTAAAAGCTTGGCACACTCCATAATAGTCCACTTCAGGTTTCAAAGGAGAGATGCTACCATTAATCAAACAGCAGAGGGAAAAAAATCCCTGCAACATATCCAGAATTCCAAGCCAGGATTCTTCAGGACCTTTGCTGCTTCCTGCAGCTGCACATGTGACAGACACGAGTCCTGTTCCAAAGAGAACTGAGCAGGCTGAGCACTTTAAAATCTGAATAAGGCCACGATCCCTGCAAGCCCGGCAAGGTGTCCCTGCCATGCAGGCAGCTGACCAGCAGCTGTCCCCATTGCTTCACTGCAGTCAGAGATCAGGCTCGGAACGGGAACACCACTCCAAGAATGGGGGCTGCCACTCTTGGAGACCAGAAAAAGAAAACACAGAAAAGAAAAGCTTAGAAAAATAAAACAGAGCTACTGGAGCTCTGTCAGTCACTAGATAAGAAGATGGGATGTGAAGGAGAAGGTCTGCAGCCCAGGACGGGGATGTGGTTAAAATGTGAGGCAGATCAGCTCAGAAACACAAGGATGGGACCTCGGCAGATCCATGGCTTTGTGACATGATGAGGAAAAGCTCTGGAGACTCATTTCTGTAGCAGAAGAGGAATAATCAAAGTGGACTGGAGGATCCCAGTGTTGCTGCTTGGTCTGTGCCCACATCAACATCACCTGATAAAACTCCTTCAGAGATGTTTTCCCATCCAGGATCTTTGGTGGACACCACTTCCCAGCTTCAGAGGATGGAAACTGTTCAAATTTAGAACCAGAAAAATGCATCTTAGAGAGGCCCGAGGGTGAAGGTGTTTTAGGATCATCTCAACAAAGTTCTTTTCCCTCTTGAGAACTCAGGGCGATTTCTCATTTCCATTCACTTGGCATTTGAGAATTTTTGAAAATATTTCATTTTAAATTAACTACATTAATATGTGATTATTCACACAGCTCCAGCAATTAGTCAAACGACTGTGGTTTAACTAATAGGCAAGATTGAAATTATATAAATGATAAAAGCTTGGACTAACCAAAGCTAAAGTACAGCTTGCTGGAGCCAGACCAACCCAGGGTACTCAGGAATCCAAAGGAAGCAGTTTCCTGCTTTGTGGGCACAACATGTGGCCAGAGGAGCAGAGCACTGTCAGTTCAACCAGCCCAGATTATAAAGCCCTTTCTTCAGGCAGTATGGAAGAGGAAAAATCTCCTTCCATGTCATTATATTCATGTATTATTGAAAGCATCAAAAAGCATTTAATGTGATTTTTCTAATACACAGGAATAATCACCATTTTACTGCTCTCAGTAGCTCCATGAGACAAATTAAACCACTGTGAAATACAGATCAGAATGTTCCTCATGGAACAATGCTGCACTGAGAGAGAATGAATCCATGACTGGAGCCTGATGTATCCAACATTCCTGAGCACTGAGCAAGGGTAGATCCAACTCAGCCCTTCTGCAGAGCTCTGTCTTGGGGTACATCAGGTAGAAAAGGCAGGAAAAGTTTCGTTGAATGAACATAATTAGAACATTTTGCAGACAGCTGGAGGGCTCCAATAAAGGAGAAAATGCTGCTTCCTCCTCTGGCTGATTTATGGCTACACCTGCACTCAGGAGAGGCACTGAAACACCTAAAAGGATGAGGCTTCAACAGTTTTGAAGAGGAAGAAAGGAAATGAAACCAACTTACAACGAAAAGATGCAAAGAATCTTTCTTTGTAACTATTTCAACACTTGAGAGCTACTGAGCAACCATGGTGCTCTAAATTTGAGAAGGGAGAAAAACACTCGAGTTAAAAGTAGGAAGATCCCACCTCGTTAAAATCACACTTTAACTGTGGACAGGCTGTCCAGAGACACCTAATTCTAAATTAGACAACTGTGATTTATTTTGCTGCTGCAGCAGAATTCAGCAGTTCAGATCCATGACCCACTGACTTCCCTGGATTTGAGGAGTCCTTCCCAGCAGCTCTGCTGGGTCATTTTGAGTGGCCAGCTGTCACAGATGTGCAAATTGCAAGCCCGTAAGCTCACATATGCAAGCAGCAGAAACAGCTTCTGGCAACTTCCCGCCACCTAATGATTTTTAAAATAGCTTTCAGCAATTACACCGGCAAAACATCAGCCCCCGAAAACAAGCAAAGAAGCAAAAGAGTACAGATTTTATCCAAGTGCACAGCAGGACAATCTGAAATACTCCGAGCAGGTAGCTGCTGGAATTGTCAGCCCAAAAAGCTTTTTCCACAACTCCAGCCCCAAGACACGTTGTGAATGCAGCCTAAGGACACCGTTCTCTCACTAAAGGAAACAAAGGTGTCGTCAGGTGTGCAAAGAGATTCCTTCCTCCCGAGAACCTGGAAGTTTAAATAGCGTTAAAGTGCAAAAGACTCCAAGAAACACCTCTGAAAAAAACACACCTCTGAACAAAGGAAAAACTCATTATACTTTGCACCTGTTTAAGGAAAAACTCCTTTTAACAAGTGGGATGATTAATAAAGGTGCAATTGAGTATCACATCATTAAAGGAACAGGAATGAGAACAGGGTGAACTGCCGTTGAGAGGCAATGCTAAGGGATCTATCTCGTTTAAAAAAAGAAATCCACACTTTCTCTCCTTGCTCCTGGTTACAGATGATCTCATAGGGATTTGTTACTCACAAACACAAGATTGCTCCTGAAAGTTAGGAAACTGCTTTCCTGAGCTAAAAAGCTGTAACTTGTTCTCATATTTCCAAGAAAAGGTGTTACTTGTTGTGAAGAAGCACAGCAATGAGAACAAAAAAAACCTTCAGGGAAAATTATCACTCATTTCAATATCACAACCAACACATAAGCACAGGGAAAGTGACAAATTCTGCATTCTCTCAATAACAGATTCCCTTTCTGTGAACATTGGAGGTTAGAATAGAGGAACTTCAATCACCGTGGCAAGCAGCCAGCTCATGAATAGCTTGCTAACATCAACAAGACTATTCGTATGAACAAATGCTCAAAATGACTATGAGACTTCTTGTATATCCTTTGTAATGGTAAAATCACTGGGATTACTGTGGTTTCTAAGTGCTCTCCCACACAGATGAAGAGCTGGAGTCAAGGAGTGCTCATGTGAGGAGATCTGTAAGAGCTGCAGTTAAACACTGAACTGCTCCTTTGGTTTTAGTTTAAAAAAAAATAGAGCACATTGAAGCAGAACTACTGGACCAGCAGACATCAGGCTTTGAGTAACTCTGAGCGCCTGAAGTGAGATCCTGACACGCACTGCTCAAGAGAAATACAACTTCTACTGCCTGAACAGTTATGGTTAACTACAAACTCAGCTCTGCTCGAAGACCACGAGATTTCAAACCACATTCTCAAAGTAAAGAACGGGGCTGGCAATACATAAAGATCTGTGAGAAAGGAAGCACTGGAACTAGCAGCAAGGTGGGGTTGCCTGCATGGGCAGCCCTTCATTTGAATGCAAATGTAATTTTGGGGCAGGCAGTTATCTGTGACATCAGGCAGGACCTTAGTAAACTGTTACCACCAGCACCTGGTAAGACCATTGTTAATCATGTGTAGTAAAGGGACATCAGGGCTAGCAGGAGTCATTTATAGAGCCAGGCTGGGCTAGAAAAGAGAGAAAGAAAGAGGAGGGGAAGGGAGATCAAACAAACCCTGCGAGGAGCAGGATGTCCCAGCGAGACAAAGGCAGGCTGTGAGCATCATGTACGTGAGCTATCTGTTGGATAAAGACACCAGCATGTATCCGGGATCCGCAAGGTGCACCAGCAACAACCTGCCCGTGCAGAACTTCGTGTCAGCCCCAGCCTACTCCGACTACCTGGGATACCACCCCGTGCCAGGCCTGGACAGCCACGGGCAGGCGGCGCCGGCCTGGGGCTCCCACTACGGCCCCCAGCGCGAGGACTGGAGCGCCTACGGCCCAGGCCCTTCCAGCGCCCTGCCCGCTGCCCACATCAATGGCTCGTCCCCTGGCCAGGGCTCCTACAGCTCTGCTGACTACAGCTCCCTGCACCCCGCTGCTGCTGCTGCGCCCTTACCTCCTGTAGATACCATCAATGCCCAGCAAATCTCTCCCAACAGCCAAAGGCACAGCTCTTATGAGTGGATGAGGAAAACGGTGCAATCCACTTCCACAGGTAGGAGGGCATGGAGGTTTGGGGCTGAGAAGAGGTTTTTTACTTCTTCTTGTGGGGGGGTTTGCCAGGCTCCCTGTTCAGAGGGAAGATCCTGATTGCTCTGAAGGATTCTCTTGCTAGCAGTTAAATATTGGTTCAATTATTGGATGCTGGGTTTGACCAGTTGATTATTTCTCATGTTTCTTGCTTGACCGTTAATCCTGTGGGAAATGAAAAGCAGTGTCCTTTCGCTCCTCACTTCAGATATGGCTTTAAAGTTTGTGATAGCCAATAGTTGCTTTTAATAGGAGTCCTATAGATTGGGATGAAACAGATAGCATTGTATTCACCACCACCTATTCTTTGCTTACTTTCCTCAAGTTTTGGAGAACCTTGGAAAAGTTCAAGTAAAATATGCACAGCGGGGGGTTGGCAGTAAGGCTTTCTAGCAGAAACAACCCCTCCAAACCTCAGAACGCTGAAATGAGATCTGCAAGATCAAACAATGAGTCAATGCTTTAAAAACACGGATGATAAGGAAAGGCTCGCTTCACTTTGTAGTAGCAGCTCTCAGAATATACAGGAATACAAAGATCCATGGTAACACAGCCTGGTAATACAGCCACAGATCAGGCTCTGCTGCATGACAGTCAAGGAGTACAAAACAATTCTTCAATTGTTCTTAAGTAGTAAAAAGAAGCCATGAAGCTTGATGGAAAGGTTCTATTTGATTGGGAGGAGGAACAAGGGAAAAAATGTAACTATTGAGCGTCCCTAAAACAAAAATCTGCACCCTGTATATGAAAAAAAATTAAACAGAAAAGGGGAGAAGAAAATTAAAAAGAGGGAAAACTGCCTGAAAAGAATAGAGGCATAATCTGCTGTATGAAAGTATTTGATCCTGTGAGGTGCTGAGCAGCTTTGACATGCACTGAGATCAGTAAAAATTAGGGATGCTCAATTCCTCCCCTAAAGAGATGCTCCCAGTATTTCAGTGTTGCATCCCAGGAAGTTTTCTTCCCTTTCCCTCCCTCCTTCCACACGTTCCTGTAAATAAAAGTCTTCAAAGCAGGGACTGAATCAGTCTCTGGTGGAAAAGCAATTACTTAAAACAGACATTCAAGAATTGAAAGCAACTGCATAGAAAAATTGTCTGTATTAAAATAATGCATCTAATTTGTATGGGCAGAGTCCTCCTCACTCCTGCTGAACAACTTTAGCTCATGGAGAGTACACAGAATTCAACAGAACAATCAGAACAGACTGTTGCTTGTGTGAATAAGAATTTGGGGGAATAAAAAGGTTGTATTTTTTAAATTGTATTTGTTCTTCACTGAATATTATTCAAGGAAAAATAGAGGAGGGCCTGTTGTGAAAAAACTTGCAGCTTACTTTGGAGGAGTGCTTACAAGGGCAACAAAACTTCTCAAACTGCTCACTAATTGTGGGATTTACAGATGGCAGAAACCTCGCTCAAAAAAACCTACTGCTCCTCATCCCTTCCTTACCTGCTTTGTGCTCCTGTGGATTCCAATCCCACCAAGGGAGCAAGGCCTGATTTGTTCTGTGCTGTCCCTTTGGTGGTGGGACACTGGGAGAGATTGATACAGCACACACATATATATATCTATATATACATAGATATAGATATAGATACACGTAATATAAAATATCACATTCTAACTGCTGCTCAAGAAGCACATAGAGATTTCTACCTTTCCAAATTTCAAGCCTGCCAAGGTCAGAGAATTGACAGGAGAGCTGGGAGTGCCTCCTTTCTGGAGTGGTCTAACAAGATATTGAGCATACTTGTGACTAGAACTGGAGAAATCAGCATGCCATAGGAACAGACCCTCCCAAATGCCTGTGGGCCAGGGGAAGGCTCCATTAAAGAGCTACTGAGTGCTGCTGTAGGGAAAAGTCCAGAGAAGGAATTCTCCTGCTGCTTCTTTCCCTCTTATATGTATTAGTTCTTCTGCCAGGCCAGGCAGGCTCAGTGCCAGCAGTTCTGCTTCATTGGAGCTGGTTCCCTTCTCTCCCTTCACTCCTTATCTTCTGTCTTTTTCTGTTTAAAAGCAAGGGCACTATTGTCCTTCATGATTCCCCAAAAAGTAAAATCATTTTAAAAGATTTTCCCTTGCAGCAGTGTCAGCTGTAGGAAAGCACCAGAGTGAGTTTGGTTCTGTCCATGCAGGTGCTGCAGGGATTTCAGATGTGGGACCAGGCTCACTGCAAATGTTGTTTGCTGGACCATGATCAAACACCTCATCATTTTCTTAGCTGGAATCCAATTCTTTTTACATCCTTAAAGCTGTCTCTGTTCACTGAGCATTATCCTTCTGTCTCTTTCCAAAACCTCTGGGAATTTCAGTGAAGGTTTGGTGTTGCAAGAATGGAGGAATCACACATTATTAATCAGCTTTCCTTATTCCCTGTGAATAGATACAAACTACTGTTCTTAATGATGAAAAAAATGAGGCTCAGACTTACCTGAGTTGATCACATGAGACTGTTATTTATTCATTACACGCTGCAAAGCACTAATTATCAATACTAATGCTACCAATAATATTTCACTGTGAAAACAATAATTATTAAAGCAAGTAATTTTTGCGAGATATTCTCAGGAGCGTGTAACAAATGTTCCTGTAATCTTATCCCTTTAAGACTGGGAGAGATTCTTGCCAAAGGTTCCCTCACTTTGAGTAGTCTGGCTCAGAGCAGCCACAGAAACAAGGCCCTGAATCCATGGCACTCCCATCTCCAGAGATTTCATGGTTATCTTCTCCTACTGGTGCTCTGCAGCCTCATGTCCTGACAGATAACAAACAAAACACTTTATTGCTATTTCTACCACTGCCTCATGCCCTCCAGGGCTTTTGGTACTGTTATCTACACAGCTAACCTGAAAGACAGGAAGAAATTATTTCAAGTTTTATTCTGTAACTTTAAAAACAACATCAATGTAGAACCATGTGTTCAACTGATGTAAAGTGAAATTTGTGAGGTTACCTGAAACCTCTGGGAGATCTCATTATTTAATGTGAGATTATCATCCTGATTTAATACTACTTTAGAAAAGTCCTGCTGAGGCTTTCATGCATCCTTCTCTCTCTCTGACTGAAGGATGGCTGAGTGTCTGTCCCTGCCTTGGCACTGCAGGGATTGGGGTTTGATCCTCAATGCAGAGCACGTAGGATCCAGGGCTGTCTCTGCCCTCCTCAGGGTGTTGAGGACACAGGAAAAAGCCAAAGTGTTTTGACCCAACACTTCAAGGAGGAAGCACTGAGTACTCAGGACTTTCAGCCACAAACACTGAGAGAAAATATTCTACTCTAACCCTCACACTGCTCCTCTCTCCTCAACGTCCCCTTGAGAGGGTGAGCACAGCCAGGACAAGGAACAGAACAAAGCCACAGCTAGAAATGTGGGGTGGTAATTCCACACAGACACACACACACACGAGACATAATTACAGCCTAATTCTTTTATGGAAAGTAGAATAAAACCACCTTAGAAGAAACTACAAATCTCGTCCTGTTGATTTCAGGATTTTTATGGAGCTGTGTCATCACTTACACAGGAGCAGACTTGACTTTATGACTGTGTGAGAAAACAACACACACCTGTGGTAAAAGTGTGCCCAAAACACTGAGTTTGAGCAGTGAACTCCCAGAAGAATTTGCTCACAAAGCTGAAAGTGCACCTCAAGATCTGCACTTAAGTTACCCTAAAACAGGGTGGGGACAAGTTTTGAAACAGGTGAACTGATTCAGAGGAGAGATTTTTCCTGGAGATGACAACTCTCCTGTCATTCTTCTTCAATAAAAATTTACTCTGCAGACAAAAAGTTTTCTGCTGTTGATGACAGGAGAACTGAGAGCATCATGACTAAATCACTGTAAATGTATCACAGAGTCTTTGAAGGAAGAAGTTATATTCCCTCAAATCTAAGGAAGAGGAACAAGCCCCTTTAGAGGTCATTCCTGTAAAATGCTCAATGCTAAAGAACACACAACGGTTGGGAAAAATCTCAGTCAATCACTTTCCTTTTAGTCCTCATTGGCAATGGGATTTCCCTGGTTTGCTACTCAGAAATCCACCCACATTTCCTGCAGGTTGGGTGCTTCTGCCTGTCCACTCATTGCTTAAAGAAATAAAAATTACTCTGCTTTGGACACAATTCCTTCTGTATGATGAAGATTAACAGAAAAGTTTACACTAGCAAAGGGAAGAACAGAATTTGGCCAATGATCTTTATTCCAGAATAGCAGAACATATTCAAAATTGAAAACAGAAGGGAAAATTCGAGTCTGTTGAAAGGTTTCAATACTATGATTCTATTCTGTTTTTTTCAGCATGAACAATCTGAGCATGTACAAAAGAGCAGATGAGTAAGATGCAGCAGAAAATACAAACACAGAATTTCACTGAGTTTCACAAACCTTTAGCACCTGACTTTGCACAGGACCAGGACATCTACTCATCACACCAAAGTTTCTGGCAGGAATAGTTTACATCTATATGGATCTATGTCACATTTTCTAATACAGTGCCTGGAGAGGGTTTTTTTTTTGTTTGTTTGTTTTTTTAATTTAGCTTTACAAAACATCATGAAACATCAAAATGTTTGTCTTATTTAAAATGGCTTTTGCTTCAGAGCTTCGATTAAGTCAGTGAAATTACTTACTTAAGTCAGGGAGAATTTGCCCCTTTTCCTACACTTTTTAAGTACATAAGTAGTTAGAGTCCTAAACAAAACTCTGGGGCCTGCTCTCTGTCACTCTGTATCTTTATAAACTCAAAAATTAACATCAGGTTTTTTAATACTAATATAACTGAGAGATGCAGGTGGCAACTGAGCATATCCTCAGGCCAGAAGCTGTTTCACGTTTCTGGGATGATTTAAGGCAACATCCAGGCACCAAGGACAGATATAACTTCCTGTGAAACACTGCTAAACCCCAGAATCCAGGCTGCAGTGATTGTCAGCAATCCCACAGTAACCCCACACTATCCTATCCTATCCTAGGAGATCTCCAGGCAGCTCCTGGATTTTATAAAAGATGCTGGTTTCAGTTATGAAAGATGCTGCTTTCAGTGCTTGCAGAATATTCCTGAAAAGTTAAGAGAGGAGGCTCTGAAAGAGGGCCCAGGGCTGGTTCTAATGCTAATTTATTTTGCTTTGTAAACTAGTTGTGAGGTCCGATGGTGTTTTGTGTTGTTTTTTTTTTTCCTTTCCTGGCCTACATTGTCTGAGGTTTTGAGGCCTATCTGTCATATTGAGGCAACAGACCCTTTTAACACTTCACTTTGCTTTGATATGCACTCTTGTCTCTTCCTTCTCCCTCTTTTCTTCAGGAGTTATATTGCCGGAAAGGGTGATGATTTTCACAGCAAATAAAGAGGCCTTCTCCCAGCTTTATTGTCTTCAGAAGAAATACTCTGTGAATTTTATGACCAATGGGAAAGCTGTTCCCTTCCCCCAGCTCAAAACTTGGCCAGTCACAAAAATTGCCAGAGTGGGTGTGATGGAACAGCATTGTTAAACTCTGTCCCATGAGAAGATTTCCAGCTCTGAAATGTCTGATTTCTTGCTAGTCCAAAGGCACTCCTCAGTAGCCACTAGTGCAAAAGAGGGTTTTGACAAAACTTCTTATAGAGCTCATTAAAGCCAGGAAATCCACTCCCCCAGCACAAAGGCAGGCAGGCTGCAAAGGTAGCTGCTTCAAAGCCCTTTTGTTTCATTTCTCTCCCACCCAAGCACCAATATCCAATGTTATAGCTGTCTATGCCAGAACACATTCCCTATAGAACTGGCACAGTATTGCCAATTATCATTTTAACCTGGCACTAACTAAAGATTAATTAAGATGGTACAAAGTCAAATGCTGGATATTTCACTCACCTAAGTGAGGCAAATATACAGGATTTCACTAAAGAATTGGATTAATACAAGGGCTTTTACCATTTACCTTTATCTTTTACCTTTACATCATTGAATTCTGCCATTATGTCCTGAGAAGTGAAGAACATCCTCCCACTGCTTATGGGGTGGATCCATTAGTCCCACCTCAAGTTTTACCCAGGTAATATTTCTCCTGGGAATAAAATTAATGCAATTAAATTAATGCAATTAAAATTAAAGCCAGTAGGTCTGCAGAACACAGTGGAGTGGATCTGCTCTATCTAACAGATGGAATTTAGAAGCTAAAGTCCCAAACTCTTTAGGGATGGCTTCTGTGGCTGCTGTTTGTTAACTCTGGCAAATAAAAGTGTGCTTTGCCTTTGAAAGGAAATGCCATGTGCAGACTAATTCCAGCCCAGCATACAACAAAGGCAGGAGGAAGACTCTCACTGACATCAAGGAGAGTAAAGGCCTAACAAACTAAAACATGGCTCAGCCAGAGCTAAAAATATTTCTTGGAAGACTCTGGCAGATCTAAGCTCCCACTGTCTCTTGTCTCTCACAGACAGTATTACTCTACACAGAAAAAAAAATCAAATTATTAATGACAAGATTTATGTGACATATCAGAGATTTTTTCTCAGAGCATTTCTCAGCATTTCCTTACTTTTGCTTTTTTATTTTTTAATTTATGTTCTTAACTTTAAAAAAGAAAATAGATGTCAAAGCTCCCAATCTTCGTTCAAAAATAATCCACTAAAAAAACCCTGAGAGTTACTCATACAGAAATAAAGGATCTTATGGGAATAAGTTCTGCTTTCCATGTACATTTAATTTCTTCTTCAACTTAAAAAGAAAAAAAAAAAAAAAAAGAAAAAAAAAAAGAAAAAAAAAGAAAAAAAAAAAAAAAAAAACCAAAAAAAACCAACAAAACCAAACAACCAAAACACAACCCTCTCCTATTCAGGTAATAAGGGTTTGAGCACTTAAAAACAGAAACAGGAAGGTTTTTCTTGATGTTTACCACCTTGTTTTGGCAATAGAGGAACATTTGATATTTGTCTGTGCCTTCTGAATGAGAATAGAGGTCAAGATAAGATCACCTTGTTCTTCTTTTGTGTACTCCATCTTAACAACACAAAGGACACTAAGGAAACATGTTAAACATTTTGTCCCGTAGAATGACCCCAAATTCTCATTTGAAGAGGAAAAAAACCCTTGACCAAACCACCAGTTAGAGAGATCAAAAGTTAAAAAATATCAAGTGAGGCATTAAAGCACCACAGGTGACCATATGTTAAACAAACAATTTACACTTCTAGTGAAGGAAAACAAATGTCCTGGTATTTATGTGGACTGAACTGAATCACTGCTGCTCCTTAGAGACTCTACAATTCTTACCTTAATGTTGTAAAATTAGCAGCACTTTTCACTTGATTACCAGTGTAAACGTCACTGGGCTAATTCTGCTTCCACTGCAGTTTCACAGTGGTGGAAATGCCAGTGAATGAGAACTCCTGCACATCCTCCCCAGGCAGGCAGGGAACAGATCTGAGACAAAGGAGTTTGGCTGCATGGATTGAGCAGAACTCACAGCCTAAGGAGCAATCCCAGAACTATTTTCCCTATTGAAATATTCCAATTAATCAGGCTGATGGCCTTAAGCCCAGAGCATTGTAAAGACACTATTGGTGCTGCCCCAGGGTTGGAACATGGAAACTGAAGGACCAAATTCTGATGAAGATTTGGTTCTACAAGCCTGGGCAGAGTCCTAGAGAAGTCCTGTCTTGTAGGGTGAACCAGAACCATCCCCATAAAAGGATTTATTTACAGCATTGCACTGCCCAGGACATCCAGTGCTCACCAACTCTGGCTCCTGGATCGGTACAAATAGCACAAAGTGGAGAAGAGCCTGAAGAAACTTCTGATGCAAACAAGAAGTTGGTGAGCCAACAATTCTTAGAAATATCAAAGTCCTGACTGTCAAATGCTGAAAGAGGTGGAAGTGACCCTTTATGGTGTGCATGGCAAGTGGAAGGCAATCCTAACTTTAAACATGTTCCATAAAAAACTAAGGGACATCACATCTCCCTCCACAGATGGGGAAAAAACATTAACCCAAGGTTCTGCTGCAGTCTTGTACCCTGAATCCTGACCTTTGGGTGCTGTGAAACTTCAAAAGCAAGGGCAGCGAGAAGGAGGGGCTGGATAGGAACCAGGCCTTTGGCGGCACTGAGATGACCCCTCCATCTCCTCTCTGCAGCCAAGGAAACCTGGTGGCTCTGGGGCTTTGTGCCATTGGGATCTACTCAGACACTAAAATTTACCAACTCCATGCCTGAGAATCCATTTCACCCCATTGAAAATTAACTGCTCTTATTAGAGTGTAATTATTAGGAGTTTGTGGCAACTGTTTTTTGAGGAGTTAGGCATCCCTATAACCTTGTCAGAAAAAAGCTCTGTAAGCAAACAGAAGCTGCTGTGCAAAGCCACACAACATCTGCAGCAATAGAAGATGGGTACAGGTACAAACACCTCAAGTTCTGTGCATCACCTGAGAGAACCTGAACCTCTTCTGCTGCAGTGACCACTGAGGACACAGATTCACAACCTCTAGCATCATAATGGAGTACAGAGCAAAAAAATACTGAATATATATTCCCTGTCCCAGACAATGCACTGGTTAAACATGCACATCTGAAGGAATGTCCAGATAAACACAGGCAAACAAGGAAGCATTAAAAATTTTAAGATTGTGGTCAGCAAAGATGGTAACACTGATCTTAACACAACAATGATCCAATCTGTTAAAATTGTGGGAAGACCTCAGGTTGTGGCTTTAAGCAGGTGCTGATCTCCAGTATATTGATTGTCTAATACGAGCATAAACCACAGAGGCAGTAAAGCAGCAGCAGCCTTTCCCAATCTCAGAGCCTTTCAGCAGAGCCTTTCCCATTCTCAGAGCCTTTCCCAATCTCAGAGCCTTTCCCAATCTCAGAGCCTTTCAGCAGAGCCTTTCAGCAGAGCCTTTCCCATTCTCAATTTTCCTTCAGAGCAGCCACACATTCTGCCCTCAGAAATGACCCCATATGGAATCCACAAAATTTCAGCTCCTTGCATCTGTGTTCCCTGGCTCCTGTCATCTGCCACTGCCTTTTAATGCCCTGGATGCTGCTGAGCCCTGTCTGCTCCACTCAGCTGCACCCACAGCTGAAGGGAGGCAGCAATGCTGCTCCCAAAACAGCAGATGCTGCAGTTCCCTGCCCATTGTGAAGTATTATTGCTTGCCTTTTCTCTTTTTTATGAACTGTCATCTGAAAATCCATGTTACTGTTCCCTGTGCTGTTATCAGGTCTTGGGCAGATTGTGCCAGACTTGAGGGGAAAACACAACCTCCAAATTGCAGGAACAATCACAACGTTGTGGGGATTTTTCTAGCAACAAGAAGTGAGGCACTTTGGAAGCTCTCAGTATTTTCTGTGTGGTAAAATGTCCTTTACAATTTTCTCTGAGGCAGGTAAGAGTGTCAGCTCTAGGGCCAGAGATAAGAGCAATTCAACATCAGGCAGGAAGCTTGCAGCAGAGCTGGGAAGAGAATCCAGGTTTCCCAGCTCCTTATTTTTACCAGGAATGCCTTCCCTTTCCCAAACGACAACACAGGGGTGAGAAAGAACACATGAAGCAGTTTATTATCTATTTACTAAGGAGCAAGCCTAATGTCTGATGGGATCAGCCTCTTGTGTTGCAAATCAAGACTGAGTCAAGGGAGTTACTCTGGGTAAGTGCACAGAGAACCAGGCCTAAAATCCCTCCAGATGTTTTCAGATGTAAAGCCAGATTTTTTTGTGTTACTAAAGTGAAAAAATTCTAGCTTGAAGCAATATGTTCTTCTTTCAAAACAGGTAAAACAAGAACAAGAGAGAAGTACCGAGTGGTTTACACAGATCATCAGAGATTAGAATTAGAGAAGGAGTTTCATTACAACAGATACATTACAATCAGAAGGAAGTCTGAACTCGCTGCAAACCTAAGACTTTCCGAGAGACAGGTAGAGTATGGATCACCCATCCAGGCTTTCCTTTGAATTTCTGATTGCTGCTGAGGAGATAACTGTATGGTAAAGAATACAGAAATGGTAATGCCTCCAGTAACCAAACACGGGGTTCCCTTTGCAGTAGAACCCAAACTACAGCTGTGCAATAACCCAGGAAATACAGACACCAACTTTTCTCCATTCTGAGAAACACGAGGTAAACCACATCACCAAAATCTTGTCTGGATTTCTCTCTGGGCTGTGGTAGCAGGGAGAATTTCCTGCTGAACTTCCTAAAGCAGAAGGCCTGGTTCTGCTGAAGTCAGTGGGAATTCCATAACCAAATCCAGCAAGGTCAGTCCTAGCGGAGATGGAAGTGATGAGCTCAAGTATGTTCAGGACACTTGAAGGGTTTTGTTTCCTTGGCTGCCTTGTACCTTTTGTTCAAGATTTCCTACATACGTGCTACTCCTTTCTCCTGCCCCATTTGCTCCCCTCCAAATTCCACTTCTGTTCCCAGCAGATAAATCAAAACACAGTCCCGTGATTAGGCCTGATTCACTATTGTTTTATGGGCTCTGCTGAGCAGGAATTGTCTAGAACCCACTCATCCAACTTGAACTTGGCTCACACAGCACACACTGGGCTCACAGAAATGGAGAAGCAAACACCCATTTTGCAAATATTCCTCAATCTTCTGCTGAATGCCAGCATTTAATTGATGAAAATTAAAATTGTTTCAGCCAGGTATAAAAAATACACTATGTGTCTTTTTGCTAGTTGTTAAAACATTGATAATTTGACTTAATTATGCTGAATTTGAATATTATGGTCCTGCTTCTGTAAATGACCAGTGATATTTACTTGAAACTTCCTAGCTCAGTGATAATTCCTGGTGAATATTTTTGTTAGTGTATTTGAAGAGGTGAAACAAAAATATGTGATCTATTTCTTTGTCTATATTGGGGAAACTTGGCAAGAGCTTTTGCAATATTTGTTCTTTATCATCATCAATACATCAAGAACAAAATGAATTACAGCCTACATCTTTGAATTTTAAAAATAGAAGATTAAGTAAAAAATACCTTGTAGACTCCCACCACCACCCTTTTGTACAAATTAAACAACTCCATCATATAAGCACAGCTGAACACACACTATTCTATCCCAAATTCCTCTGCACGCCACCTAAAACCTGAATTGATTTTCTGGAAAAGCTTTTTTTGTGCCTCTGCCAAAATCCAGAATTCCCTGAAAGGCATATCTCAAACAGACAAAGAACAATGGCTTAAACAAGGAAGGAAAGATGCAATATCTAATGAGGGAAAGAAAGGCAAAGTGAAGCTCTGTTAACATAGGAAGGATACAGAAATAAAGGAGATGACAAGGATGAGAAAAAAGAGAGAAAATCAGACTTCAGGGAAAGAGAGATTTGCATGGAAAAAAAGAATATGGCAAGGAAGGAGGGCAACAGGTAAAGAATAAGTCAGACAGATGCAACTGGCCCTGTCAGCTTTTCAGCTGGTATTACAGACCTGCTCTTACTTGGACTTATTTGATAACTGGCATATGACCCTGAAGTGCCTAATTTCTCTCTGCAGATCTGCTTCCCTAGTTTAACAACAAACCAGAATAAAAACCTCAATTCACAGGCAGGTAAGAACACTGAAGCCAGAGGGTAATTCTGAAATGTTGGTTTCGTTTTCAGACTGTTTTGGCAAATGTATGAGAAAAACTGGATTATCTCTGCAGAGTCAGAACACAAGAGATCTGAGAGGGCTCAAGATTGGTTTAATGGAGCATAATTTGGTACTGGAATGATTTTCCAAAACTAAGACAGCAAAAGGAACTGCCAGACATCTCAGATTGCAGCCTGGGGCTTAAGAGACCTGGTTTGGATTTACATGGGCTTTGCATGTATTTGAATCCCTCAACTACAAAATGGAATAATAATGGAGAAGCACCCTGAGACTGTCCCAGAGCTTAAAGAGGTTTTGTTGGGCTTCACCAGTAATTTTCTTTTAGAACACAATCTGGTAGTCACAGGTGTTATCACCTCTCACAGTTTTATCTCCTTTCCAATCATGGTTCTCTTTCCCTTTCTAGTTTCTAGGAAAAAATAACTGAACAGACCAATATTTCTCAGCAAAATATTGATTTTTTTTTCCTTTGGGTTATAGAAAATAACAACAGAAGTGTTTCCTTAGCTGTCTGAACAAGAAAACACAACAAACCTGAATGAGGTAGCTTGACTTATTACACTGACTAGATATGATCCAGAGCCACTTCCAAGGATAAACAGCTTTAAAATAATATAAATGGATAAACAGAAGTGCACAGCTTTAAATCCACCCCTGGGGATTCACATCCAAAGGCAGTCCAGTTACCACAGAACATTTCACACCTCAACAAGTTCTGCAGTATTTTCAGCTGACCATTACTCACCTTCAGCTCAGGTCTTCACCTGTTCCACCCCAATCACGATCCATCCATCCATCCATCCATCCATCCATCCTTCCTTTCTTCCTCCCTTCCTTCCTGTGGCTGTATGCCTGTGACAGGGCAGGGGCACTGCTGGCACTGCATTTTGTGGGCAGCAGCAGCAGATTCTGGCTCCAGCTACAAATGAAGCAGAACACACTCAGCTATTCAAGCACTGCTAAGACAATATTTTGAATTAATGTTGTGTATTGCTGATGAGATTCTGCTCAGAAGTGAATTTCCACTGGCTTCCATGCTGGAACTCACTAATTAACATGCACCATCCAATCAGGAAAGCTTTTGTGCCTCAGTTTATTGGCCAGTAGCAGATCTTGGCTTGCCCTGACTTGGGCATACCGTTTTCAGTGTAACAATACTCAGGCACAATTTTGGCAATCACTAGGACACATGAGATTCTGTTTGATTTTGTTTCAAAAAAATTAAATAAATCAAAGCTCATTCCATAAAGAAATACCTGAACTAACTGCAAAATTCACTTTTTATCAAGTTATTAATAAATATTTTATTATAGATAGGCAAGATTACCTATATGAAAACAGCTCTGTTGTCTCAGTTTGTCAGTGGCTTTCTCAGTGGTCCTCACGCCACTGATTTTCCCTATGTGGAAAAAATATACAAAGGTATTGTGACTAAATACGCAAAGGACCACATTCAGTCTGGTAGCAACTGAAAACAATTTTCCTCTGCTCCTCTGCAGGTGAAAATTTGGTTCCAGAACCGCAGAGCCAAAGAGAGGAAATTAATGAAGAAGAAAATGACTCACTTCGACGGCAGCAGCCTGGGCTCTCTGCAGAGTGACTCTGGCTCCGTGAGCCCCATGGCAGTCCCCGAGGCACAGACTCATTCGGAAATGCCCGGCTCTCTATTCCCGGCGCCGCCCGCCCCCGCTGCTCTCCCCATGAGCGGCTTGCAGCACGGGGGGAGCCTGCAGCAGGTGGTGGCCTCGCAGTGAGCCCGGGGGGCGGCACCGAGCCCACGGAGCGCTACCGGAGCACTACAGCCCCCGGCGGGGTCCCCAGCGGGGCACAGAAGCTTCCTTCAAGGACACTAAAGCAAGAGCCGGCTGCCAGGTGTGCAGCACAGCCCCCCAGGGCCATGGGACTGCAGGAGCCCCTCGGGAGGAGGATGCCTGTGCCACGGGGCAAGGAGCCCTCCGGCCTGGGAGCGCCTGGGGAGGCACGGGCAGGGAGAGCCCCGGAGCAGCCACTGCTTCACCGCAGACACAAAAAAAAAGCACCAAAACTTGCCCCAGGCAATGAATCCCACACTGCTGGGGCGGCTGTGCCCGAGTGTCTGTGCCTCGCCCCCAGAGAAGGAGAATATTGCTGCTCCTTTGATCTCCGCGCAGGTTCCATGCCCTGATCCCACTCGTGGACTTGACACACGCTTCTTGAGAAATGCAAACCTGGCTGATGTGTTCTGAGCCACTTGATGGAAAGCCTGGAGCAGGGTGGTTGCACTCACTACATGTTCAGGGCAAAGGTCAGGGATGAGATTTTTGGAAATTTGGGGGGTTTGACAGATATGATTTCCAATGCTCCATACACTGGTATAAACAGGCACTCTTCAACCTTACTTTAAATGTTTTCAAAGCATTCTGGAATTGTGGATCTTGGCCCGAGACCATTTTTGGACAAAGAAAATTCATGTCAGAGTCATTCTGGATTCTAAAATAAAGAGCAAAGCAGGGCAGAAATCCTTTTAAAAAGCCTAAGTGTTTTGAAAAGTGACTGCATTTCATGAGACAGCAAAGCCCGTGGATAAAGATGCAATAATTGCATTCAACCAATTTTAAATCTAGTCCAGTTTTATGAATTATTATGACGCTAATAAAAATTGAGAAGACAAATTAATAGAAGAAAAAGCAAACAAAATACTTCACTTAAAATAAAGCTCTCAGCATTTTTCCTGTGGGTCTCAATTCCTGAAGGGCTGATCCTCTCCACATGAAGCAGAATTTGGAAGGTCATCAGTACTTAGGAATATTCTGGATACTTATTTCCCCAATATGATTCCCAATTGCATGTGCAAAACTTTGGTCTGCAAAAGGGAAAATTATTAGAGCACATGCATGATTTGGGAATTGATACCCCCATTGTCCAAAGCAGTTTAGAAGTTTAGGATGCCGATCCTCAGTAATTTCCATCAAGGTATCCCCTGAAATCTCTCTGTCACTGTTGCAAAAAAAGACTTAGGAGCATTGAGTCATTTAGGCACTACATTCTTGGGTTTGTTCTTTAATTATAACAAATAGTATTATTAGAGTATCGAAATGTTGGTGATGTGAAATTACTTTGTATATAAAGAACATTAAAATAAATGCCTTTTTTCATAACCATTTTGCAATGTGTATGCAGCAAGTGAACACGCAGATTTTCATGATTAGTCTTTTCTTGAGTTGCAATATCAAATTTAAAAGAAGACTGATAGTAAAAGAGTTTAGAGAAATTAGAGGAGCTTGGGAAGAGCAGGATGGTTCAGGCAGCTGGCAGCTTTCACTACCTAGTAATTTGATTTATATAATTTTGTTTGCAAGAAGGACAGTGCTAAACAAAGGTAGGGTTTAGCAAATGGAGAAGGTGCTTTGTAAAATTCCCCTCATTCCTGACACAGTGCTGCTCCATTTGCTGCCAACAGCACAGGTAAAGAGGAGAGAGGGAGAAGCTGCAACTCAAAGTTCAGCAACAGAAAGTCTCCAACTGATTTCCACATGGTAGGAAAAGAGGAACACGACAAAGAGCACATGGGAACAGAAGGGATTTCCCATCCTCATCAATGAGCATTGCAACCAAACTGCTCCCCAAAAAAGAGCCATTGGATCTGCCCGAAAGAGGAACCCACTGGAAATACACAGCACAGCCACTGTGCTGGCAGAGGGAAATGTTAGATATTTTATTCACATATACACAGATATTTAACTTAACAGAGACTGGAAAAGCTTCAACAGGACTTTTCCTCACATTGGCCAAATAAATGGAATTGTACTTGCAAACTAGAGAAAAAAACAGTAAAAAAATTCTAGATCTAGACTTTCAAAAGGTAAGAATACAGAGGGAAATTTTGTCTTCTGCACTGATATACAATAAATTAAGACCTAGTTCTAGCTAAATGATCAGAAGCCTGACCCCAGGGTTCTGCAAAATCAAGTACAGAGTTACCTATTTTAATCACATTTTCATGACGCAGCTTAATTTCTCATTAACATTTCTAAAAGGAAAAAAGTACTTCAAGGAAGAACTTTAAGAAATGTGTCTGAACACAACTTCTTTCTCTTTAAAATTATTTAAACATCATTCAAAGAGAGTGGGATCTGGCAGAACAACCTGGTTTATCTTGTTTACATGTAGAAGAGTTATTGAGGAAGATAAGTGACCACTTTGAAGATCTGCTTCATTTCTGCTCCAGTTTGCTGAAAGCATGCTTGCTATAGGTTGCTATGTGTTTCCAATCAGAAGTTGTTAAGTACACAAAATAAGGCTGGATTTTATTTGCAGAAGCACATGTTCAAAGGTTAAAATTTATTGCCCCAAAAGCAGTATCTATAAACCAGGGCAATACCTTAGAGATTATTAACCTCCTAGTTATGCCAGTGACTGTTTTAAGTAGTTCGATTTTTTTTGTAAGAATTCTCAGCAATCTCCCCAGTTAAGTATTTCCAATGGGCTCTAATCCTTTAAACAGTTGCCCACCAAACCCCAAAGGAAGTGATTTTTCTCTAAGAAGCTTGTGCAGTGCTGTTAACTTGCTGTACTCTGTCCAAATAAAAATAAGAGAGACAGAAAATTGCAGACAAATCAGCTGAAATTATTTGGGTGCAGCACTGTGGGCTATGAAATACTGGTGCCATCCTCAGGCTAATGCTCACTTTCTGCCTGACTTTGGGCATATCAAATAACTCATCACTTTTATCACATCTGAAAACTCAGGACACTAAAGCAGAGCACTGTGAAGATTGATTGGTTGTTAGGGAAGTGCCTTGAAGAAGAAAAGCATACCTTAGGCTACATCACAGGAATATCTAAGCCCTTAATCCTAATTGTGATTAAAAGAACTATCAAGGAATATCCAATTTTCAGAGGAATTCACTAAACTTTAAACCCTGTTACCCAGCTAGAATTGTGATCTAGATGGTACAAAAAAAAAAATAATCAAGCAAACAGCACCTTCTACAAAATCTTCTTGCAACTAAGTAAAATATACAATTCAAAATTATATTTCTAAAACAAAATCTTCAATTCTTGCTTAGGGGTTATGCAACCATTAAGGGACATAGGAGAGAAAATCAAGTATGTGTCACCTTCTACCCAAGGAGGAGATTCAAAAATATATTAATTGTGGATGTTACCATAAAAATGAAAAAGCAGATTTCTGCTTTAGCTGCCTGGTTTGGTTTGCTGGGGCAGTCCAGGGGCATTGAAATGCCACATCCCTGAGAATGAACTCACAGTCACATTTCAGATGGCACTGGATGTTACTTGGACACATTATTGTGCAAAACTCACCAGGTAAAGAATTAAGCACAGGTTTTATGATGAAAATGTTTGCCAGCTGTTTTCATACCCGAAGAGCACAAATTCTTTCAATCCTCTAAAAAAACCCCTTCTAAATATCTCACAATGAATGGAGAGGATTAATTAAGATACATCTGGATGCTCTTGGCCATCTAAGCCACAACAGAGTTCCTCTAAGGCAGGAGAGACTTGGCACGGACAATAATCCCAGAGTTAAAGGTGTGGGGCAGGAGTGCCAGGCTGGCAGCAGCAGAAAGCTGCGGGTGGCAGGCAAAGAGGGAAGGCAATCGATTCCTTTGTTACCTCCTGCAAGAAACCCCACAGGAAATAACGCCTGCAGATTCCCTGGGGGCACCCACCAGTCCCAGGCAGGCAGGAGGGATCAGCTCAGTACCCGGAGCCCTGCACTGCTCGGGAAGGAACCAAATCAATGGCAATCGATGATTTGCTGCTCATTTTCATGGTTCTGCTGAAGAATTGATTTACCCTGGGGTTCACACACAGGCTCTGTAACTCCTGCTGAATTCAAGCTGCTTGTGGAGCAGTAAGGAATGCTCTTATTTCTGTCAGTATTGATTTTGAAGCAGAAGTTAAATCATTTTGATTGCAGAACAGTAAGACCCTCCTTCAGCTTCAGACCATTTCCTTCCTGGCAAAACTGACACAGTTTATCCATTGAATACATTAATAAACACATTTTAATATTTAGAAATTAAAGATAAGTCATTAGCAGCAGTTAGAAAAGCAGAAGTAGGGTAGACAGAAGTGTAAATACAATCAGCTCTCTACCAGGCACTTTTCATCATTTTTCAAAAGGATTTGTTAACAACCAAAACTTCAGAGCATGAAATTAAACCAAATACCACTGAGGAAGGCTTCACAGACAGCTGGCATCTTTATTTCTTCTGTTGCTCTCTTATGAAAAATAAATCCCCAGTAGGGATCAGAGACACAGGGCAGAACTGAAATAGTGAAATATCTCTTCTTCCTTTTCCCCAGGAGATTCAGTTCAGCAAGCGAGAACAGCTCAGTCAGCACTGCTCATTCAGCTCTCTGGGCTGTGCCACAGCTGCCATGTGCACGTTTGCATTTCAAGCCCTGAAAATGAGACCTAAGTAGGGTTCTGTATATTAAAAAAGCCCAAATAAAAAGGGCAAATAAAATTTTCCGAAGCTTTGTGTTTGTTGAAGCTTCAGTAAAAGCAAAACCCACCTCTTTAGCTGTGATTTAAGAAAAAAGGAAAAACCCATCTGCCCTCCTTCATCACTAGTTGGGTTTTTTCCCAACAGAACTGCCCTCAGCTGACAGCAAACCTGTCCTGACTGGCCTTTCTTCAAGATTCGTACAGCTGCCTAAGAATTTCAGAAGGAATGAATGTGCATGCAAACCCAGTTTGAATGCAGGGTCAGTAACACCTCCAAAAAAACTGCATTAGAACAATCAGCAATACAGAGTTCCCTAACAAAGTCGTGAGCATGAAATTCCAAGCCTGCAGCTCTAAAAGTATGGGCAAGGGGCATTCCTGAGCCTGCAGTGTTACTGGAGTGGTCATCTGGAGAAAACAAACATCTGTTCCTATCACCTGAGCCACAAAGGGGCACATTCAGCTCACCTGCTTTTTGATTCTCCAAAACAAGAGAGATTTCACATCATTTTCATGCTTCAAAGACAAACAGATTATTGTCTTCTTATCTCCATATAAAAGGAAGAGTAATTTTATGAGTAAGGGTTCCTAATAAAAACTATCAGAGTTGTAAACACCTTTAATGTAAGTTATCATTCTACAGGCAAGTTTTAAAGTACCAGTAGCCCTGAAATTGCAGTTTTAATAGCTGTCATTAAAACACTTAATTGCACGTTTGTGATTACGTTATTATTACTGGGGTGGAATTGCTCTCCAGAACAGCTCATATACAGTAGTGCCCCATCTCCACTGCCTGTACAAACAAACACTTTAGAGTTCCAATGGTGAGCATCACACTTATTGATAGTTTTTCATCAACCATTTGTTAGAAAACTGGAAAATTTTCTTCCCCAAAGATCTCAAAGTACATGTGATTTAACACACATAAACCTTCACTTTAACAACCACAGAGACAATTCCCATGGCCACTGGTTTAGTAGATAAATTATACCTGGCATTTGAACAGGTGAAGGAAAAACAACTTTGTTGGAGTTCAGTTCTCCTGGCAATCCATCTCTTTGGATTCTGCCAAGGAGCACAGCACTGCTGCTGCTGCCACACAGATCTGTCTGGTTCTGCCTTCATCACCCACTGCAGGAAAGGGTGCAAATACAAGACTCCACATGGCTGAGATTTCTGGATGTCCAGCCCACTGCCTCAGAACAGTTTTCCCTTCTCCACCACCCAAGAGAGTTCAGAGAGGGCCCATGCTCCACCAGCACTTTACACAGGCAGCACTCCAAACTCTTCCTCCACCCACTGCCATCCTCCACACAGTCTAAGGCAATGGCAGTTCACTTTTCCCCTTCTTTTCTGTATTCCCTGGAAGCGCTGCCCACCAGAAACATCCATGGAACTGCAGCCCAAGTTACTGCACTGAAGCTTCAGTGGTTCTCTGGCTCTGAAGCTGCTGACAGGCTGGGCCTGGGCAGGAAGGAGCTGAGTACAGCCAAGAAATGATCATTGGGAAGGCAGACTCAAATTAACAGTCAATGAGCTCTCAGAAATCAGAGTGCTTCCCCAAAATTTTGGTAGCCTCAAGTTCCAAGACAACATGCAAAGGTACAGCTCCTTTTTAATATCTCCACCCTGTTCTGTTACACAAAACAGGAGATATCAGAGCCAGGGTGCAGATCGTCTGAACATTGCCATTCTAGTTATCTTATTCTCACTTTGGTGTTAAAAATCTGCAGTCCTCCCCAGCAATCTTATCCTGCTATGTAAATCTTTTTAAACAAAATGCCTTATTCAAAGCTTACTATTGTTAGCTGATATCAAATCAGTGTAGCAAATTGCCATCGGAGTATCTTGATCTAATTAAGTTCTGGAAAGAATCGAAATAGATCTGAAGAAAATTCAGATAATGGAACAGGCAAAACAAGAAAGGGAAAGGAGGAGCATAAACAAAAGATAAAAGAAGAACAGAGAATAAAGGATAACGCTCTGAGATACAAAAAAATAGGATTAAGTGATACTGAAATTGTGGGGGGTATGTGCAGAGACATCCCATAAAACAAGAGGAACCCCAGGGATTAAAAATGTTCCCATCGTCTACTGCAGAGTATGAAATTACATCAGTCCCAGGGATGTGAAAATGGAGTGTTTGTGGGAAGTCAAACAACGAGGCTGAGCTGAGATCTCCAGGCAGCCAATGTTCATGGACACCCCATCAGTGGAGCCAAACCCTTCCCCTCCTATGGATCTGCCTGTGCCTCACAGCCCTGCACAACACTCAGCAACACAGGGGAATTTAACTGGGCATAATGCTCATAAACAGGATAAATATTCCAAGCATACAGGAAACATATCTTCTTTAATTTGGATGACATTCAGTACTAAAAAGTCTGTGGGCTCTCAAAAATTGTTTTACAATTCTGTGTCTTTCAAGATAAAGGGAATAAGAGTCTCTTTCCATTTATTTTTAATGTCTATTTTTATAAGGGTACACCAATTACAGAAGATCTTATTTTTTCCATGCCCTGTCCCACACAACTTGCCTCAACATTCTGAGAATTGCAATGCTTAATGCAGAACGCTGTAAATACACCAAAATTAATGACAAAGATTTTGCTACACTTCTCAGTACGACTTTTCCCAAAAAGCCCAGTCCTAAAGAGAAGGGGAACATCTTTCCTGTCTGTAAGTACACATTTAGAATCCTTTAGTGCTGGAATTAGAAGGGATGTGTGAATATGAGCAGTGTCAAAATACAAAGGATACTGAATGAAAACCCACACCTCTGTAAAGGGAAACAACTCATTGTAATTTGCACCTCTTTTGCAAGCATAGCCCTTACAAATAGCTCATTGCAAAGAAACCCATCCAAAATAAAAATACAGCGAATTCACTCCACACATTGCAGCCACACAACCCAGAGAGGCAATTCTAAAGTCCTAGGGTGTGGTTTAGGTCTCCTGTTAGTAACAAGCTGTTAGTAACAGGATATAAAGCCACTTTCAGAATCATTTTTCTCAGAGGGACACGAACATTGACCCAGGGAGCACCCGTGTGTCTCAGAGCAGCATCAGGGCACTTCTGAGCCACAAACTTAACAACCCAGATGTCTCTCCCTGCTGATTTCCCCGGCCCAAGCTGCCAAGGAAAGCAGACTATAGCCAGCAGCCTCAGAGCAAGGAACCAGCCTCCTTTCAGGCAGATAAAGGTTGGCTTGAAACAGAAGCCAACAATATTCCTGGGCCTAATCAAAGACTTTTTTCACTGCTTTTTACAGACATTTTCTTTGTACTTCTGGCACCATCTTTGTTAGGAAGATTTATTGTCTTCTTTTTAAAATTTATCAGTTTGCAGCAGCCACCAGATGAAGGGATCTCTTAAATCACTCTGTATGGGGAGAGTGTGAACATGTGTCTTACAATCAGAGCTTTAAACTCTCCCATTCTGGAAAACCTCTTACAAGCATCAACAATGAGAGGAACATTTTTGAGATGGTTATACTCAAGACATGTTGTTTACAAGGTGCTCTGTGTTTTGAAATTGTTGAATTAGAATTATTCAAATTGTCTGTATCTGTTAAAGACTAAAAAGGAGATTTTTAAAGTTATATGAGAAGAGAGTAACAGATTTATTTGTTGATGGATAATAACTGACAAAATAAAAGTTTCAGACAAGATGAATGTTAAACATTGCTATTATAGTTACCACTCTAATTTCTTTTTAAAAGCTCTATTTACTTAACTATTTAAGTTACAAATCCAAGCAACTGTTGCATCATCTTACAGAACTGGGATCACTGTTGAATATCAGGGCACGATAATAGGATAGATAAAAGTTCTCTGAAAGAGAAAGCACCAGAACCAGCAGCAAGGTGGGGTTGGTCAGCCCTTCATTTGAATGTAAATGTAATTATGAGGCAGGCAGTTGGGCTGACGTCAGACAAGATCTTGGTAAACCATTACCACCAGCACCTGGTAACACAGTTGATAATAAAAGAGGATGAAGTAGAAGATTCCAAGCAGAGTGGCATTATTAGAGAAAACACAAATATTTTTGAGCAGTAAAAGAAGACACCGAGGAACAAGATGTTGTGACGCCGTGTTTACAGCCTGGGACAGCCATGTACGTGAGCTCGCTCTTGGAGAAGGAGCCCAGCATGTACCCAGGACCTGCCAGGGCCAACAACAACAACCTGCCCGTGCAGAACTTCGTGTCAGCCCCAGCCTACTCCGACTACCTGGGATACCACCCCGTGCCAGGCCTGGACAGCCACGGGCAGGCGGCGCCGGCCTGGGGCTCCCACTACGGCCCCCAGCGCGAGGACTGGAGCGCCTACGGCCCAGGCCCTTCCAGCGCCCTGCCCGCTGCCCACATCAATGGCTCGTCCCCTGGCCAGGGCTCCTACAGCTCTGCTGACTACAGCTCCCTGCACCCTGCTGCTGCTGCTGCGCCCTTACCTCCTGTAGATACCATCAATGCCCAGCAAATCTCTCCCAACAGCCAAAGGCACAGCTCTTATGAGTGGATGAGGAAAACGGTGCCAACCAACACCGCTGGTGAGTGCAAATTCAACTTCCAACCTCAGAAAGCATCTTTTGCTATCACTGAGCTTAGAAATAATTAACTTTACTTGAAGCACATAGGTTGATGGGTCATTTATGACATTTATTTTACCTACTGCTGTTTAATGCAGTTTTAACTAAATTTGTGCTAGTTTCACTTTCTCCCATAAAGGCTTGATATGGTTGCAGTAGTGGAATGGCTGATGCGGACAGACGTGGCTGGAGCTGAGCTCCAGGAATCCCTGTTGGAACATTCTGTAAAGCATTTTGTGTGATAAAGATGATAATCATGGAAGTGTTACAGAGCAATACAGCAACATTTAACAGTTACAGCCAGAAATACTACAGAGTTATTTTGTGCTGCAGTGGAGATATCAATATAGAACCAGGCTGATCTTTTAAAACCTTACACACTTTTCAATAATTACAAAGAAAACTGTGTGCTCTGATCTAACTGCAGCGATTATGCAGTTTTCTGCAATTTTCCAGTATCTCATATTTTTTCTGCCCAGATTTATTAGGTAAGCACAAATATTCCTAGCAAAGCAATCTGATTCAAACAATCCATATAGACTATTTTGTTGGCAGATCACACAATTCCTTGGTTAAGCTTCCTTTTCGTTTAATTTCACATCACTTTTACTTTCCTTACATGCCAGAATTTTTCAGCTTCCGCAATTACACAATTAGAAATCTCTTCCCTGCAAGTGCCACTCACTGATACGCCTGTTCCTGCCACAAGCTGCCTGCCAGATGAACCTTTCCATGTATATTCCCAAGGTGGGAACTGGGTGTAGCAAGGTTTGCTAAATCTGTTGTTAAAGTTAAAAGTAGTAAGTGTGTGTTAGGGATCATCAAAGAAATGCTTGAGAGAAAGCAGAGCAAGTATAATTGGAGCAATCTTAGAAGACACAGAAAATCTGCACTGCTGCTTCAGACAGAATCCTCCTTAAATGGTTATTACTCAGGAGCAAAATTAGCCTGGTAATTGTTTCTTAATTATAAAGCAGGCACGAATTGTTGTGCCTCTGTTACTAAATATAAAACTCCTGGTGAACATTAGGATATCACAATGCTCTCCAGCCACTCGAGCCTCTACAAAAGCCTTCAAAGCCAGGCAGATTCAGTCTGCTTTCCCCCCTTCTGTATACTCATGTAAATTCCAGTAACTTCATTAACATCATGGAGATTGCCAGGTGTAAAAGTGATGTAAGACTGTAGTGTAGCTCAAATTCAGCTGAGACTACTGAATGTCAGTGAGGAACCCTGGCTGTGACATGTTGGCATTCTTGAAGTTTAACACACTTGAAAACCTAAATCCTTGCTTTACACTTATTGAACAATCTTGGAAGACCCTGAAAGGTTTTTCATGCACTTGTCTAAATTTATAAAATATATTTGCAATTCAGAGACACAGTTTCAGGCCTATATTCATCTCTACTCTAAAAAGTGCTTACACAGGATTTACACACATTCTGAAATACTTTATGAACCATTCAGGACAGGTGGAACTGAGCCTATCAATAGCTGCATGACCTGAGGCTGTGCATTCCTAGAACCCAATCCTTTGAAGTGTTAAAAACAGCCAAGGACTTCACAGAAGTAAGCTCAAGGCATCAACCCACCTTAAAAAAAGAGATCGTGAGAGCAAAGCACAAATGTGGTAATTGTGCAAAACAAGAAAAGTACCAAAGAGATTTGGCTTTTCATTGGTGTTTAAAAAAAAAAAAAAAAACCACGCACCAGAAAATTTCTATTCTGATGCAAAAAAAATTGTCATAAATGAAATAACATTCAAATAAATTACAAGGCTAAAATTACACATGTAACTGCCCTGTACCACCTTACCAATGTTTTTCTAGAAGAAAACTGACTTGATGCCATTATAACCCCTCTTTGAAACACACTTGCTTTTTTTCCTTATTGCCATAACATTATTTGGGTTATCAAAGTAGCTACTGGTTCCTCTCCTTCAACATTATCACTACTTAATAAAGTCCATTTCCTTAAAATCCCAGAATTTCAGCCCTAAACTCTACAAATACATTTCTATGCATAAACATGTGTATGTCCTTACCTTCAGCAGTGTGTACACACATCAATGTGAGCAGAATGGAGTAACAGAAACCATAACACATCTAATTAGATGAGGGAGCCTCCTGAAATAATGTCCTAAAGACAGCAGGAATTATTTTGAGTGAGGAGATGTCAGTGGGAATTGTTTCGTCTCTGTTTAGACTCTATTAAATACATTACATTCTGATTCAATATTCTTATTTAGCATTTGATAAAAAAAAAAAAAATCAACAGCAGGTAAAGTGAAATGAAAATTTACCTGATCAAGTCAATCTTTAGGATGAAACAAGATCACAGAGACAGAAGTACTCTGTCCTTTCAATGTATAAAAGGTGATTTGAAATGATACACCCTCTGACTAAGAGACCGTAACTGCATGTTCAGAAGCAACCCTTGTTTTACTTCCAACACACAAACATTGCAAATATATAAGACAATAAGAAATTTTGAAAAACCAAACATGGAAAGTGGTTTTGGTAAAGAGATCTTCCCAGTTAGGTCCTCCAAGTGAGGAAAAGAAGATCTAAAGAATTCCTGACAGTCTGACCCTGGTTTGACTGAAAATCTGTGATAAAATCTGCCATCGAATTCAGTTATGCTGGATCAGAACTTCCAATTATTTTCTAAATCCTGTCTAATCAACAGGGTAAGATGTGTATTTTCAGTGAGCAAGAGATCCTTCAAAGTGTAAAACTTACTGAAAAGGTATCTAAAGGGCCTAGGAAAAGGTTTTAAAACTTCATCTGGGAGTGACCCTTCTCAGAAACAGAAGGGGCTTTAACAGGATTTAACAAAAGACCAGCATGATTTTCATATGTTACAAGCTCAGTCATAGGATTTTTTAAATCATAGCCAACATTTTATGTCTTTGTTTAAACAAGCAGTGATGTACAAGTAATTCAGATTACAGAACAGCAGAAACACAGCCAGAAAGCAAAACAGAAAAGCAGGAAAAAAGGCCAGGCCCCTGCTTTAATGCTAATTTATTTTTCTTTGTAAATTAGTTGTGACATCTATTTTCCACTGGCCTACATTGTCTGAGGTTTTGAGGCCTATCTGTCATATTGAGGCAACAGACCCTTTTAACACTTCACTTTGCTTTGATATGCACTCTTGTCTCTTCCTTCTCCCTCTTTTCTTCAGGAGTTATATTGCCGGAAAGGGTGATGATTTTCACAGCAAATAAAGAGGCCTTCTCCCAGCTTTATTGTCTTCAGAAGAAATACTCTGTGAATTTTATGACCAAGGGGAATGGGGAAAACTACTCCTTTTCTCCACCCCCTCAAATCATGGTTATATTTGCTGATTATAGTGAGGCCGGAATAACCTTGTTGAATTTTAACTTGTTTTCAAAGATTCCCTCTAAGCCCTCAGTTTACAAGGAACCTGAATATCTATACTATTGTTAGCATTAGAACTATCACTGAGGGCAAATATTTCAAAGCCAACGATTTGTACCATGAAGAAAGTAAATTTAGTTGGATGATTTACATTTTCCTGCAAATTTAGGCAGGTAAATCTTCTATGCTGGAAGTCAAAGTGCCATAGGATTTGAGAAAATATCCCTAATTATGCACATTTCAGCTGTGTCTACCTTCAGATAAAAATATCCCAGTCTGTCCTCGGTGTCGGTCCAAAATGAAAGAGAACTGAGGGAAAAAATATTCCTTCATCTATTTCTGTCCCTTTTTCCTCTACTAAGATGAAAGCGTCTGACATTTGTTTAGGGCTTGTAAATTCCAAACCAATTGGCTTGTGTTTCTGAATGTGAAAGGGGTTCTTGATAAGATCTCCTCGTCGCTCCTTTGTGTGGCGTGTGCTTCATCTTAACACCTCAATGGATTTTAGGGAACCACTTTAAAGGAGTCTTTGTCCTACAGTTTGTCCCAGAAAACTCACATCAAAAAAAAAAAACAACCTGGGAAGATCAGAAGCAAAAAGGAAAACTATCTAGGTGGCTGTTGAAAGTGCAAAGGAGAACAAATAAATTGCAAACCAATCTCTCTGGATTATTATTGCATGAAGAACTGCTTAAAAATTATATGAAATGAGAGACATATTCTAAACATTTAGTAATGCTTCTCTTAACAGTATTTATCCAATATATCTAAGAATATTTCCTTTATACATTAGAGAGAGGATGATCCTGAAATCCTTTCACAAGATTTTATTGCCTCATCTTGCAAATTGTCAAGTAGCTTCAACTCTAAAGGGAAGCCCAGCACAGAGCACCCTCAGGAATATCCTACAGTCCCTCAGCACCTTGCAAGACTTTTTGAAAAAGTAAATGAAATTATTATTGAACTTCTAAGTTTATTCTATGGCCATGCAAGAAAGGAAAAGCATTTCTAGTAGGACATATCTTTGCCTTTAGAAACTCAGATAAAGAATTAGGCCATGGTACAACTGCACAAATTGTGACTGAAGCTCAGTCTTGAAATCCTGGGTATTTATGCTCTCATAGACACAGAAATCACTTCAGTGAGCACTGAAATGAAACCCCTTTGAGATTAATACAGCCAGCACCAATTATGTACTGCTATCAATTATTTAAGATGCTTCAGGGTGTTTATCACTTAAGAGCTTCACATTTAAATATATGTTTACAGAGAGCAGGAAATAAAGAGGGAAAGACAGTTATGGTAACCAATACTCTTATTTCATCCTGCACCTCTATTCCTCCTCTGTACCACAGCAAACAACCCCATACAAATATTCTGTAGTTTGATTAATGTCTGTGAAATGCCTGAGATGTCTGCAAGCTGCTATGGAAAATCCAACTCAATATATGAATATTCTTTCTTTCCTAACCAGGTAAAACAAGAACAAAAGAAAAGTACCGGGTTGTTTACACAGACCACCAGAGGCTGGAATTAGAGAAGGAATTCCACTGCAACAGATACATCACAATCAGGAGGAAGTCAGAACTGGCAGCAAACCTGGGACTCTCTGAAAGACAGGTACAGAGAGCACCCCTCAGCTCAGGTGTGCCCATAGTGCCCTGGCAATGGCCCTGCCAGGGCACACAGCAGCAGCCACCTCCTGCCTCTCTGCATTTGGCACGCAGAGAAGCCACTACACAACCCCACAGTTATTAACAGGCTCATTAGACAGAACCCTCCAGTTACATGGAACTCAACATTGGGAATTAACTTAACCTGTCAAAAGTAGTTATTCTTACTTTCTAGCTTGCTATCCAGCTGGAACTTAAACACTTCAGCTTCACAGGATTTTAGCTATGGTCCCAATAGTTACAACATTCATAATTTTATTTCTCCTTGAAATCACACCAAATAATGGCCAGCAAAAAATCCAAAGCATTTGATATACTTTAGCTGGAAGACAGGAAAGTTAAAACTTAATCCAACAAGATGTCTATGGGTTTTTCTGTTAGAAATATATTGCCACAATTTCTACAGGCCACATTCCTCCTCTTTCAGATTTCAGCATATCCAAGGGGGTTTTACAGCCTTGAGTTTCAAGTCAGGATCTCTTTTTGCCACCCATATGTGTAGCCAAGACTGTCCATCCAGGGAATGTCCAAGTGCATACTTGGATCCTTGCACTCTTGGAGAGCAGCTCTGCCTCCACTCATATCTAGTACATATTTAATCTGTCCTGGATAAAGCCAGGCTCCTCAACAGGGCACAGACCTGTTAGCTGTGTTCATACAGATAGTAGAGGAATTCAGGATGAATTCCCTAAAATCCCTGTGTTGGAGAGCACCTTTCCCAAGCACAGCTCTGCAGCGTGTCGATATAAGAACTGCTTATCCAAGCCTCCAGAACTGCAATGGTTCTGCTGCAGCTGGGGGAGAAGGGCAGATTTGGTGATACTGAGTTAGTCACCTCATTTAAAAATCAGATTATTGCCCCGAGGTAAATATAAACTAGAGATCTTTCCTTTTAGACTTTTACAAGCTTTTGTTCTTTCCAAATATACACATTCAGGTCTCTTAAAATGTTCCTCTTTCAGTGGCCTCCTCTGATTCTGCACTCAGTCTGTGGAACAGAGAGGGACCAATGGAGGCTGGGAGCAAAGGAATGCAGAGACAATCAATGGTATTTTGGGATAAAGCACTGGAATTTTATAAACATATTTTAGTGCAGTGATGTTCAGTCCCAGACCCAAATAACACAGACAGTTCACTGCACAGACTGTGAATGCTCCCAGGCAGGAACAACAAAACCCAAGTTTATCATGGATGGACTAAAGTTTGTCACACAGTAGGATAGAACAGCACTGGAAAATGTTCAGAGAACTGCAATTATGAGAGATTTGCAAGCTCCACCTGAATGTTCTGCAAGCTGGCTGATTTAGAACACAGACATACCTGGAGTCACCAGTGATCCTGCAGAAAAGCAGCAGTTTCCTTTTACAGAGCTGCTGTTCCTAATGCCACCCCATTTTTAACTGGTGAAGTTCCTTCAAGTATAATGTAGCTAAAATACAACACTGATTTGCATTTCCACAAGACAGACAAAGCTAAATGCTTCTTCATGCCAATACCAGCAAGGTAATAAAAAATAAATATAAAACACTGAGATTTTTAATACAAAGCAAGGGTACAACCTTCTGTATTGTATTGTATTCACACCCTAAAGGCTGAAACAAATACAGTGAATTAAGAATACAGTTAGCAAGAAGGAAAACACAAACAGAAGTTCCTCCTCATTTACACTTTTACATAAGCAAAGAAAATAGAGATACTTAAAGTAGATTTTAAACAGATAAGTCTTTCACCTGCACAATGAGCCTGGGAAATTGACTGTCTAAGTAATGCTGATATATCTATTTATACATATAACTGTACACATGTAGCCGTAAAAATACATGCTTAAATATATATTCCAGTAATAAAAACAATCAAAAGTTTAAATACGTAAGAATATGTATACACACAAAACCCACTCACAAAATAAATGAAGAAAAAGAACCCTCACTACTTGGCTTTGAATTAATCTGTAACATACATAATAATCTTCAAAATTAATCCATAATTGCATCTTCCTAAATTATGACACTGGCAAATCTGAAAGGATGAACTCTGTGGCCTCTGAGTCTCAATGAGTTCATTGATTTCTGTGTTCCTAAATATAACACAGTGTGTGCACTTTACACCAGGCCCAAGAGAAAAGGAAACCAAGAACGAAAGAATCAATTTTCCATTGATTATTATGCCAAAAATTAATACAGAATAATGCAAAAACTTTTCACTGCACAAATTCAATATTTTGGTTTGTGAAGGGTGTTCTTTTGTTTGGTTTTAGCTTTGGGGCTTTTTTCTTCATGGCTTTTTGTTTGTTTGCTTTGAGTTTTGGGTTTTTTAAATAGTGTTTTTGAACTTACCTACATTTCCATTGCTATAATTACTGTAAAAGGTTGAGCAGCACTTTGAATTAATCAGGTATCATTTATAACACCCCAGGTGAAAATCTGGTTCCAGAATCGGCGAGCAAAAGAGAGAAAAATGATCAAGAAGAAAATCTCACAGTTTGACGGCAGCGGGGGCTCAGCTCAGAGTGACTCTGGTTCACTCAGTCCAAATGAACTGTCAAATTCCCTGTTCCCACCACCACATGGAATAAATGGATTACAGCCTAATGACGTTCATCAAGTCGTAGTTTCAGAATGAACAGAGGGAAAAAACAAAACAGGAAAAAAGAAAAAGCAAGAATGGATTTCTCCACCACTGCCACCCTCCCACCTTGGAAACTCCACTTTGCAAGGGACCATTTTCATTTATTTGCCTTCAGAGCACTGATTTCTGAGCAGGAAATCTGAGCCTATAACCAAAATATTTTAATTATTGCAAAAATCTCAGGGACTTTGTGCTGCTAAGATTCATCTCTCGGTATCTCTGCTAGTAGGTAATTTGCTTCAGACACTGACACAAGGAATGATACAGCTGAAGATTGAGTACAGGTAGTTCTAGTCTGATCATACATATACACAGAAAACGAAGAGAACTGATTATAAAATAGAGTCCTATTGCAGAAAATATAAGAATCTGGGTGTGTTTGGTTTGTTCCATTTATATAATTAGAGGAGACTGTAGATGTTAATAAATATTTACACTTAAATGGACTGGAAAGAATGCTACTTTTTGAAAACAGCAAAACCATTTAAAACACTTTCAAATGCTCAAGGAACATAATAATGTTGTTATAGCAGCATTTTGCATTTAATTAAATAACACAGATCATCTCTGCCCTATAGAAATAGTTAGAGATACAGAATATACCAAACCTGCCAAGATTTGTTCAGCTGTAAGAAATGCAGCAATTTCTCACGTACATTAGGAAATGCCAGATAATTTGGAAGATAAGTATTACTTCAATCTTCCAGGATTGCACATATTATTGCTCAAAAATCCAAGCATAAATGGAATGGAAACAGAACTGTTACTAGAAGCAAAGCACCAAAAAGAAAATAAAGAATTTGCTCGACATCTTTAAACATCTGAAGTGAAACAGGGGCAGTCTCAGGCCACTGATTTTATGCCTGACAGGTCTTTGGGGCTGAAGGCAACAACTCTCCCAAAGCAGCTGAGAGGGTGTTTTGAAGCTGTCACTTGCAGCTGAGCAATCACAAAAGAAACGTTCACTTCATGGGCACTCCTGAAAGAGGACAAATTAAGGACAGGATCACAGTGGGGTTTGTTTTAATTACTGCTCCATGTTGGCAGGTGAGAAGGTAGCAATGGTATCTGAAAGACAAGTGATGAGTCTGGAAAAAGTAGAAAGAAAACCCAAAGCACTAAAAACATCCCCAAGCCCTTCAGTAGTACTATTCTTTGGAATTTCTTAATATGACCTTTTTGCTAGTATACAAGTGAACAGATCTATTCAGAAAATTTAATATTCCTGAAAATGTCAAGGGGAGCAAAGGTAATAAAAATGGAAAAAAACAGAACACAAACAGAAAAGAGCATTCTGAAAATCACTTATTTGAACAACATCTGCTTTCAGAAACAGCAGAATAAATTCTGCTTTTCTCTGTGTCAATGAGCATTGATAATGCACTGAACACCATGGACAGAACTTCTCAAAGCTCTCATCATCTGGATTCAAAACACTAGATAACAAATTTGAGGATATGCCTCACTATTCCCCATTCATTTTAACATAACTCTTTTAGAGTAAGTCCATGAAAGCAATTCTGTTGTAAGTTACAGGAATAACACTCATCAAAACTAAATTCTGAATTATATCTTTGTAGACATAAATGTCTCAAACTAAACTAGGAAGAAATCCTGTAACAGATTAAGACCTTACTCACTGTAAACATTTTGTGGGTGGTTCCCCAATATATTTTCTAGTAATCTCCTGTCTTATGGTTCAAAGGAATGGGTGTATTCTAATGCAAACAAACTGTAAAGAGAAAATCTTGTGTATATAAATAGTTATAAAACTCAGCCCCATGAGAAACTGAGAATACATCTGCATGGCTTTTACTCAGGATCTTCTAAATCCACTTGTTGATGTTCCAGTGGGATCACACGGATGTTTTAGGGGCCAGAGCATGTTGTGGAACATGCACACACAGAGCTGGTTCAGTTCGGATTCACAGAAACGTACATGTGACACACACACGTCTTTTTTCTCTGCTCTTCAGTCAAATAAATCCAGATTTTTCTCTTGGGAGAGGAAGTTTCCCCCGTCACACCAGCCCCTTTACCTGGGCTGTTCTTCTATATGTGAAGGATATAGAAGATAAAAGAATCTCTGTGGAAATTCAGACTTTAGATATACAAGAAAAAAGGGAAGTGAATCTTTACCTGAAATCAGCAGAAGGGCCATTTCTATGGAAACCAGGAGAGGCCTTTTGTGAGGTTTAGCAGTGGCACAGAAATGGAGAGAGAGAAAACTTCTAGTTTTCAGATTTTTTTCCCTCTGATCAGTTTTCACATCATCAAGGAGGAAGGGCAAGCACAGCCACAACACACCATTCATTATGTTTGCGCACTAGAAATGCATTGCTTCAGATTTCCCTTCTAATATATGACAAAATTGAAATGAAACACAGTTATTTATCAGGTTCACATTCAACATATTCAAATCATCATCGTGCAGATTCTAACCAAGCTCCAGGCAGTCAGGAAACACCACCCTGCCCTGACAAACTGCCCAGAGGAACCACTGAAACCACTGACTGCACTCAGAACAACCACAGCTGATAAAGGAATCACTCTAAATGAGCCCATTTTAGATGGTTTTAGAGTTGGAATGGGATACAAAGCACCTCCTCTGGCATGTTTAATACCAATCTTGTCAACAAAAACTGGTTTTTCTTTTAATCCATCAGATGTGTTTTAAGTGTATCCCAAGCATATATTAATATTTAGGGGAGAGTTTCTTTCATCCACTAGATAATGATCTCTAAGCCTACAGAGCGGATCAGATTATCTTCTCTGACTACAGTTAAGTCAAGTAAGAAGTTATTCCCCTCATCTGTTGCTGTGCATAACTACCCCCAATATGGATCTAACATCCCTTTCAACATAAGTGCAGTGGCACAGCTGTTTCTTAAAATAATCTAAGGAAAAACATTATTAAACTTTTTAGACTAATCAGAATATTTTTTAGTAAACTCCATGAGAGAGTGATTAACTGCAGTCAGGAGGCTGCAAAGCCAGAGTGAGAGGAAAATGGCAAAGCAGCTCAAAGAAAATCCTTACCCTGCCTCTCACAGGCCTTAGACACTTTATCAGACTGCAGCTATGCCATGAGCCAGAAAACATCAACCCAAACCAAAATACAAATGGAGCACTCCATGCTGGCATATGCCAAGGCCTTTTAAGGCCTCCAGGCCAGCCTGACAGGAGCCCATCCATGTGTCATGTTCTGCCAGCATGGGAACACCAGATCAGGATGTGCACTTGGATGGAGGCACCACAGTCAAAGTCCTTGCATTCCACCATTGTCTGGGCAGCTGTGTTTGACTCTTCAGTGTTGCTTCTGTGAAGGAGAAACTTCAGCAGATACGATCAGCACCTGTATTTAAATTTGTATTTACATGGGTGAAACACTAAAGGCTATAAATAACATTTTTCAATATTTACCTTTCTTCCTTTGAAGACTTCTCCAGGGACTTTAGTTATACTCTCCCTTAGCACTGTTAAGTAATTAAAATAATAATAAATCAAATGCCATCCTTTGCACCCAGTGAGTCTCTTCCCCAAGCTCTCCAAGTTTCCTGTTTTTCACTGTATGTAAATAGAAAACCATCAAACTGTTTGAATTCAGCTGATTGACTGGTGGTTCCAGTTTGCAAGGCAGTGAGCCCCTTTAATACCACGCTGATATCAAAAGAAAACGTCACACAACTGTCTAATTCCAGCAGCCAGCAAATCCCTTCTGACACTTATCTGAATCATCTTGATTCTTAGGAGAATCCTGAGAGGTGCCAAAGCTTTGGCAGAACTGCCCTTCTCTGTCCCACTGTCCAGAAAAACTTCATCAAGAAGGGCCTCTGGCACAAACTGCTCCTGCTGACACTCAGGATAGCATCACAGTGAATTTGATTTATTAATTAACTTCTAAATATTGATCAGTGGGAGAAAATAAAGAAAAATACAGATTTTTTAACCCTTAGTTACAGATAGCTTAGACTAGAAATGGGAAATTACATCATTATGAGGTATTTACAATATCAGTTTACAGAGACGGCATAATTTAAATCCCTAATAGGCTGTCACTAGTAGTCATCCTGGTCAAAAAAAACCCCTGGACCAGCAACCTGACAACCTCATGAAACTTAGATTATTTTTGAAAATTGATCTGCATCAGGCATTTTCAGTATAGGCAGCACAGAGCTGCAGACCCTTGCACAAAGCCAAAACCCTTCTATTCTAAAATATTTCTATCTCAAAATCCGTTTCATTGAACCTCACACGCAACTCTTGACTTGCCTTTCTTTAATGAATGAACATATCCACGTTTGCCTAATGAGTTCCACATTTCTACTTCTGAACAAAATGATGGGAACTTGAAGTGAGATGCAAATCACCTTGGGAAAAGAGTTTGCATTAGTTGATCAAAAAGCATGAGGGTTTGTACACCAGGCTTATAATACATTCTCCAAACTCCAAGAGTATATTCCCATTATCAACCAACCTCTTCCTGTCTGAAGTGAGGGAATTCTGAGAGCCAGCCTGACATCGCTGATTGTATATTCTTCCTCCTGAAGAATGCCTGTGTGCTAGTGATTTGTGTAGAACAAACAGAGGAAAGGACACTGGAAGAAGACTCAGAATCTCTCAGGCCCACAATAACATTCCCTTTCCATGTTCTCCCAACAGTGCCTTTATTTAATACTGTGCTTTGGTTTAACTCAGGCTTTTCTGCTCTTTGTGTTTCATGCTCTGTATAAGAACAGTTCTGATTCTAAGAAAGGAAGTGATTTCTGTGGATAAACATTGCCAGAGACCATCATCCTTGCACAAATCTTTCACTTTATATGGCATAATAGTTCCATCAAATAAACAGCATCCTAAAGAACTACTGAAAATGAAGCTTCTACTTCTTCCTGTGAAGCCATAAAGTTTGCTAAGTCATGCTGAAAAAATTCCCTGTAGCATTTACTTCTCAAACCCAATACTAAACAGACATGGGACATAAAAGGTGTTTTTTCTCAAATAATCCATCTTTACCCAGACAGTCATTGTTCCTATGAGAGAGAACACATACACATAAAAAAACAGTCTACTGAAACTTCAGCTAAACTTTGACTTCAATCTATTATTTAAAAGCACAGGATGTTAAATATGAAGCTGCTAGAGCAAAGCAATTTTCCAATTAAAAACACTCCTTTTCTTGGTTTGTTAACACCTCAGACCCTCATTATAAAGAGGTCACACAGTAATTTATGCTTCATTTTACACTCAATTCAGCAAATTCTTGCACCACCTGCTTTGGAGCTCATGCCTTAATGCCATCACATTTGTCCTTCTGGCACAACGTCCATTTAAATGTCTGTAACATTGGTTTGTTTATTAAATCAAAACCCAGGTTGCATTAAATGGAGGTTTTTCTGTTAAAAACGAGACTGTGCCAAACGTGTTCCTGTTTGCCGCACCTTGCCCCAACACCTGAGCGTCACCACTGTCCTATTGAATGTCCAGCGGATTTCTTTCACTTTCCAGCACACATTCTGCTTGTCCCCTGCTCTTTCATCCCTGTGAAATTTTCAAGATATTTTTATTGGAAAAACACTGAACACATGCAAGCCCTGTAAGCGTCCAAGGCAAGGCTGGATGGGGCTTGGAGCACCCTGGGACAGTGGAAGCTGTCCCTGTAAGTGCCCTTTCAATCCAGACCATTCTATGGCTGTATGACCCTTCCCATGGACAGTTCACCACAGCAGCCACAAACCAAAAGACAATTTCAACTGAATATTACAGCCCATAATGGAAATGCACAGCATCAGAACTATCATTTCTTCCAGCGCTCTCAGTTACAACACTCGCCTTTTTGGTTTCCACACCAATGAAAGCAAACATCCAGAATTTAACTGAGAGTAAAACAAAGACCAGTACCTTATTAATACTCCCATATATAACTTTATTTCATTTGTTTAAAAACTTTCTTTCCCTTGGTTATGAATCTATATAAAGATGGAGTAGAAAAAAAATCAGATCTTTAAGTATAGAATAATTTTTTCTTTTTTATCACATTTCTTAAACAGGATGCATTTTCAGTATTTATATTTCAGTATTTAAGTATAATTACTTACCTTCTCTGCAATTTACTGCAACATTCAATACTAAATAAGAAAAAAGTATTTTGACAAAAATAGGAGAACAAAATTTCGTTTTATAACAATTTGCCTCTTTTTTTTCTCTAGCTTGGAGTGTGATTTACCTGCAGCTCCACGTAAGATGGATAATGTACTGAAGTAAGAGCACGCAGCACTGATAAAACTGTAGCTCATTAACAAAAATTTTTACTGTCAAGTTATCTGCATTTTGCTGCAGTCTAGAAACTCCTGAAAAACAAGAAAGATGATTTATGAGGAAAGTATTTTCCTGGGAACAATAGACAGGGATGTAGACCCGTTTTTACATCATGCACAAGGTGAGCTCATTCCTTAGAGTACCTGCAGGTCAGGAATTCTGATTTGGACACATACCAGAGCCAACACTTTATAGGAGCTACACTAATACTAAAAAGGACCAACACCCCCCTCATAATTTCGTTTTTCATTATATTGCAATTACAAACACCAATAGTTTTTGGATTAATTTCCATTTGCAGCAGGTGAGTAGTCAAGTGCTTATTACCTCAATTACAGCTTACACCCGTGTGCTGATGGGGGCATTCCCTAAAGTATTCTGAGAGAATCTTCTTCCCCAGTTTTGCTATTTTTATGTGGATTTTCTTCCCTCTCACCACCCCATTACGCTGCACATAACTCACTTTCCAAACCCACCAACAAAGCCCAAAGCTACGGGAAAACTCCGCAACCCCCGCCCTCCCTTATCTTCACCTTAGGTGCCCCGGGGAGCCACACAGCGGGCAAAAACAAGAGGGGAAGGACGGAAAGCGCAATCTGGCTGTTTTTATTAAAACCGTCACAGAAACACACCTGGAAAAGAGGTTAAAATAAAGGAGGATCAGCACCTGCCCCCGCCTTCCCTCAGGAGCCGCTCGCGCCGGCTCGTGACCCTCGCGCACCTGAGGGAGGCGCGAGGGGGTGTTATAAATGCGGTAACAACAGTACAGATATTCAGGTCCCTCGTCCGCCGAAAGGTTGGGGTGATTTTTTTTATTTTATTTTTTTTAAAGCAAATTAAAACCCAGTGAGGTTTTTTCCCGGCCTCCCTGTAACAGCAAATTAAAACTCCCCTCGGGAGCCGCTCGCGCCGGCTCGTGACTCTCGCGCACCTGAGGCGGGGGCAGCTGGAAGGGGGAGCTTGGGGAGTTAAAAACGCTAACGATAGCAGAGATATTCCGCTTCCTTGTACACGGAAGGCTTAGAGCGAGTCTCTGAAAACAAGCTAAAGAGTTCAACGAGGTTTTTCCAGCTTCATTATAACCACCAACGCTAACTCCTCTCAGCAGCTCCCCGTGCCGGCGCGTTACCCGCCGCCCGGGAGCGGCGAGGTGCGGCCGGGCGGGCGCGCGCGCACCTGAGCGTCTGCCTCCGGTCACCATCACCGGCTGCAGCCCGCTCGCCACCACCTCCGCGGCGGGCACCGCCTCCGAGCAGCCCGCGCAGACGGTGACGAGGGCAGCCCGGCGCCATCCTCCGCACGCTGCGCCCCGGTACTACCCCGCTGCCCTCAGCGCTTTCACAGCCCCGCCAGCCCGCGCTGCGCCTGCGCACCGCCCGCCCGCGGCCGAGGCGCGGCCCCGCCCCCGGCGCGCGCTGCGCAGGCGCGGCGGGAGGGCCGGCGATGAGCGTCCTGCTGCCCAATATGGCGGACTTCGACACGATCTACGAGCTGGAGGAGGAGGACGAGGAGGAGCAGGATGAGCCCGAGCCCGTGGTGCGGAGCCAGGAGCTGCCCCGGCCCCGCGACGCGCCCGATCCCGTAGCGGTACGGGGCGCCGGGCACATCACCGTGTAAGGAAGGAGCGGGGGCAGCGTGAGGGGCCGGTGTGGCGGGGCGATGGAGCCGGGCGGGAGCGCCGGGAGGGGTGAGGGCAGCGGCAGCACCGTACCCCGGCCCTGTCGGCCCCAGCCTCCCGCCCCGCGGGGCCGAGAGCCGCGGCCCTGCGCCCCCCTCCCCTGCTCTGTGAGGGGAGCTGTGCTTTTAACGTGGCTGTTTTCCGGTAGCTCGAGGAAAGCCCCGGGCGTGAATGAGCAGCCGGAGTTGGCTGTTGGGTGCAGAGGCTGCAGCGCAGCCCTGGCAGCCCTCCCTGGTTGCTCTTCTTTATCCAAACAATATGTTAGATAAAAAGCAAAGTCCACGCGATGCGAGGACGAACTGCGTGTTCAGACCATCTCATTGTGACCCTTGTGTGCCACAGCTGAGCCAGGGAGCCCCCACACTGCACTGCAGAGGAGGCTCCTGCCTGTGCTGTACTTTATCTGCCCCAAACTTAGTTGTGAGTTTGGTTTAGATTGAGTGTTTTTATCACTGGAACACAGCGTGAGCCAGAATGTTTGCTGCTCATTTAAACAGTTGAACAGAAGACGAGCAAGCTGTGTTTCCTTATATGTAATGTTTACTCATAGGGATTTTCTTAGTATTCCTGCTCCAGCAAGCTGAAGAATTAATAGAACCAAGTGCATCCTTAACAAGTTGTCACGTATATTTTCGTGGCAGGGAGGGAGGTATTGAAACTTATGTATTGCAGAGACCCACCAAGTTTGTGTCGCTTTGGCTCTGTCTTTGGATTGCATAAAATCCCTATTTCTCTCTGTAAATAGGTGCAGTGTGATCTAACTCCCTGCAGCAAAAGCCCTGGGTGGGGAAGGCTCTCCCATCCCACGGGAAGTGGTGCTGGCTCTGGTCCTGTGTCCTCATGGAAGCCTGGCTCAGGGTTGCATTGAGCCGCTGCCAGTGGGGAGTTGCTCTGCTGCACCACAGTGCATTTGCTCGTGCAGATGGAATTTCTTTATGTCCTCACCCCAAATAGCTGCTGGCCTGACTAAAGGAGAGGTGGAACACAAGCAAGATGCTCAGAATACCAAGTACCCATCTTAGGAGTTACCTGATCGAAGTGCTGAGCTAGGAAAAAACGTTGCACATTCATCTACTTTGCTTTCTGTAGTGCTTTTTGTGTGTTAGTGATGTTACTTATGGTTCCTTCTTGGCTCCAGCATCTTTTTGGGATGGGCAGGAGCATCTCCAAGAGCTAGTGATGTCTACATCAAATAAAACCGCTCTTGTCAGTGAAGTGGAGATCCTTAGTGCCCTTGTAACCACCTGAGCTGAATCCCCATCCAACTTATTTTCCCTTTCTCCCACCCCTCTCAGCTTTCTTCCTGTAACAGGACCTACCTGCATGGCAGGAGGCAGCTTTTATCAGCTCATGCTGTATTTTTAAATCTCCTTATACTGATAAAAACAGTTATTGGATGTTACCAATAAAATACAGGCAAACCCTGGACACTGAAGTACATAATCCTAACCTCCTATTAAATGGGAACTGGTTTGCTTCCCGAAGAGTTTGTGTGTTGGAACTCTGTCACTTTTTGATCACACAGATGCTGCTGCTTTTGAAATCAGTTGGCTGCAGAAGCAGCCTGCTCCAGTTACTGAGGGGAGAGACGTCATCCAGGAAAACCTGGGTTTGTTTTCTGAACCTGTCTGGAGTACTGCTAATGAAAATGTCTGTCCAGACAAGTCAGACATTATTGAGAAAAGAAAAACAGTTGTCTTTATAAAGCCATTGTTTTCCTTGGATTTTTGTTTCACATGTCTCCTGTTCCTCAACTGACACTGGCCTTGAATATTTTTGGTGTGTAGGGAAGGGATAATTCTCAAATTCCAGGGTCATCTGCTTCAGCTTTTCGTGTCCAGTTCTCCTATGAAACTCCCAAGTTGGTAGATTCACTCTGTTAGTTTCTTGGAAGAGACTTTTTATTCCTATGACCTTGTCAGTGAGCTGCTCAGTCTAACAGAGTAACTATTTTGCAGTATCCAACAGTACTAAATAAAAACTCCAAGAGTTTTCTGAGGCTATTTAGCAGGATCTTGCTTTTTCCACTTTACTTTTGCCAGCCTTTCTACCCCTCTGTGTGGTAAGAGTGACCATGTGAGGTGTATTTGTTTTATGTTAGTCAGACAGGATGTGTGTAAAAATGGTTGGCAAAACATACGTTCACCTTGTCTAGGATTCTTTGAAAAAATTCTGCCATATTTATTGTTTTTGAAAGCTTTTGAATTTTAGCACAGATAAATTACTAGGTCCTAGTAAATGCCTTTTCTTCTGCAATTCCATTTTAATGAGTTATAAACACCTTGTTTGCTGTTTCTCCCATAGTCAGTGTGACTCTGCTTGGTGTATCCAAGTATCTCCACACAGACATTTGTAGTGAAGACTGTCATGGCTAGCAAAGCAAAGGCAATAACTTCCAAAAAATAGAGCAGTAACCAAAGTGGAACTTGCTTAGAGGGTTGTATTTATCTGCTATATTTTTTCCATATCATTAAGCCCATGTGGATGGATGGTAATGAGCTAATGAAATAGCCATTAAACATATTTTTACCATTAGTATCCAGCTTCCTGCTGAAGTCTGCCAACCTCCTGGTTTTGGCTAGAAGATAACTTTTGGTATTCTATCCTGTTTTCTGTTGGAGTGCCCCAGGGACCCACAGTCCAGGTGCTGATGAAAAGTTTATTTTCATCAGCTGGGGAAGGGAGGGAAGAGCCAGTTGAGATAACATTTGGTTATTATCTGGCATCGTTCTACCTTCTACATATTCAAAATAGCAAATGACCTCAGCCTTCCACTTGTTACAAAAAGTTCATTTTCCAAAACATTATCCATAGGTAAGGATTCTTGGATAGTTCTGTTGGCTTCACAGGGAAATGTTCTACCTGGGAAGTGCTAAATGTTTGAGGAGATCTCATCTCAGGCTCTTGAGGAATGTCATCTTTACCCTCTAATGCTGGCCAAAGCTCAGCTGATACCTCATAAAGAGCAGTGTGGGGTCTGAGCTCCACTCTTGTAGAGGTTAAACATTACCTGGATTAGATGTGGGGAAAGGAGCTGTGCTCAGAGGGGATTGGAGACCTTCACTAAACAGGTTTAACTTGTGCACTCTAGGAAGGCTGATTACTATCTATAAATACAGGAGTGGGAGAAATGAGAATGAGGTGAGGTTTAAGCCAAACAAAATAAAATGGCAAAGCACCTGGAAATATTTCTCTTCTAGATATAAGAAAGTGTTTCCAAAATCTTCCTGTTTCAGTTCTGAGGGCAGAAAACCTGAGCTTTGTAAACTAATAAACGTTATCTTGTGGTACCTGTTGCAGGTGAGGTTTGCAACTGGTGGTTCAAGATGTTCATTTCAGCCTTTAACTGAGGGATTTCTGCATTCTCTTATTACAGCTCCCTAAGACAAGTTCTGTTCTTGCCACTCTACAGATGGGGGGAAATGAGGTGATGGGATTTGCCTGATGCCATCCATGAAAACAGGGAAAGAGGGCCAGGGCTGGCAAGTGAGGCCATCCCAGTTCTGTTGCAGCCTCTAGGAAACAGTGCCTGGCTTTTAGAGGTACTTGTCATGCAGTGAGAAAAGTGCAACCAAAGGACGTGGGTGACTGATCTGAATTTGTAAAATGTTACACTTTGGGCAGCTTGCACTGAGGAGTCACAGAACTGGCCCAGAAATAAATCACCACCAGCTGCTGTTTTAAATGACTTAAAGGACAGCTACTGGAATTGATGTTAGAGTGATTTTTGAATATACTGAATTTTAGAAGATTTCATAGGCCTGCTCATGCTAGATCACTAGTCTGTTGTAGGAAGTCTAATTAAGTTAATTACCTCTTGATCAAGACTTTAGATTTTAACTTCTTTATATGAAAGATTCTAATAACACTTCGGTACTTTTAGGAAATTGATGTAAAGTTGTACAACTGTATAACATCCTGCTTCGATCTTTTTATTTTATTTGGTTGTTGACTCATCCCTCTTCTCCATCTAGCAGGAGTTTAGTTTTTCTAAACCCTGTAGTAAATAATCACAGAGTAGTCTGTAAAATTTCTGAAGATATTTTAGTAAAACTGTGCTAAAGGCCATCAGTGATTCTGACTAAATATAGTATTTAAAGTAGAGTTAAAACATAAAGTTATATTCTTTAGCCACTCACAGGTGAGATGCCTTTCTATAACTCAGGTTTCCTAGATGTGCTGCAACTGAAGGGAGTGTTTTGGCAACTAATAAAAATTTGGGGATTTTAATATGTTTCATGACATCAGCTTTGAAATTTGACCCAAAGCATGTTGTGATCTTGCATTCCTAATCAGATTTATTAATCTGAAAGCAATAATTTATCTTGTTCTTTATGGAACTTGGGGTGCAATGGGAATTTTAATGAGTACATGTGATGAGTGAGATAAAAGACACTACCTGTGGCGTAGGAAGTGTTTGAACTCTGAATTGTTGAAGGTCAGAGGAGGGTTCTGAGGAGCAGCTGGTTTGTTGTGCTCCTTTTTTTCCATTTCTTTTGCTGTTTCCTAAGCTACTGCTCCTGACCACTGTAAGAATCAGTGTTGTGAACAAGATGGACCTTGGGCATGATTTAGTGAAATTGGTCTGTTAGATGGCTAGGGTAAATTATTCTTGAATTTTCCAGTAGTTTTTCTATTGTGTTGTCTGATTGCTCCTACTTTGTGATCATTTTAGGTTGTTCCGTTGCTGATGCACAGAAAAGTCTGTGTTCCTCAAAGCGAGCTTGTGAATGTGCTTTATAATTTTAGTCTTTTTTTTTTTTTTTTTTAAGCCTGAAAAGACTACTTCATTGCTCTCCAAGCTTCCTTAAAACTAAATATATAACATTACAAAACCTGGAAGATTTCAGCTTAAAAGGAAAGGTACAAAATGTGGAGGCTGACTTGCCAGATTACAAAGCGAATGGAAATGTGCTATATTAGTAACCTTTGTGCTTACCTAAAATCTTATTGTTTTTACTGTTTGGGATTTTTTGTAATGTTTTACACAACTACTGCTTTTTATAAGAGGCTGTAACTTAAATTATTCATGGGAGGGCTGGATTGAACTTCACCAGTGCTGTTGCCAAACATTTCAGTTCCTGGATTTCTAGAGACAGCACAAGTTCTTCTCGTCTGCCTCTGTCTTCTTTAAGGTTGATTTGACTTTTTGTTACTTCTGAACAATTTCCATTGTCAGTTTTGGGTGTCTGGGTTATTACAGAGTGCACAGGAGTGTGTATGTGTGATGTAACGATGGGCACTGATATCCAGGGGAAGGTGTTGGAACATTTTAGGTCCCTTCCAACCCAAACCATTCCATAATTCTATGATATTTCAGCAATACTGGTACAAGGGACCAGTTTGGAGCATGGCAGGTGTCAGTTTGACTCAAAGCAAAGTTTGTTTCTTCAATAACTCCTACAGTACCAAACGTATTTGTGCTCTTCTTTTTGGCAGTGATTCTTTCAGGTATTTTGATTTTTTTGAACACAGATACTCAGAAGATAGTTTAGCAAACTTAATGTACAATATATTTAACAGATTGTAGCTGAGGACCAGATACTGCTGTATTTTGTTAAAATGCTGAATTTTAAAGGTCCAGGAGTTTTGGAATAAGTGGTAACATGTTTACAAGCCAAATCCAGCTCCCTGGAACTTTACTGGTTATAATGAAAACCTTTTGCTCAAACCCCAGAACACTTTAGTGAAGAATAGTCCAATGGTACCCAAAACTTAATTTTCTTGAAGTTGACAGTTGTTGTAAAACTGGTTTTTGTGTAGAGTCTTACACGTTTTGCATAAGGTACCTTAACTCAGCCCAAAGGAAGTTTTTAAAACCACACGGTTATCAGTTTCTAAGATGATGATGAATGGGTTCCTTAAAACAAACTTCATCTGTTGCATGTGGAACATACAATTGTATGTATAAGAAAGTTAAAGGATTGTTGAACCTGGGATTTCATAGCTGAAGGGTTTTTCCTTACAGAAATCAAAGATTGAAACTTGCTGCCATTCAATTGGAAAAGAGTTTTTGCACTTCTGGAGGTACTGAAGTAAGGCCCCAAGCTGCGTTTGTCTGGAGACAGCTGAATGGTACACGAGACCTTATATTGACTTAGATCAAAAGCTCATGAAATAATGCAAATGTAAGGGCAAAAGAAATTAATAGTGGTTTCTTTTTAATGTAAAAACTCTTATTACTTTTTTTTTTTTTAATTAAGGGAAACAAAATAAGTTAGGTGGAATATATTTTGTTTGTCTCTTTTGTTTTCAAGGTTTGGCTTGAGCAACAAGTTTGATACAGAATTTCCTTCTGTTCTGACAGGGAAGGTAAGTGTGAGATTAAACTGTTCTTTTCAATGGGAAGAGCCAGTGCATCCAGTGGTTTCTGTGTTGGATACCTGAGCATGAACCCAATAAAAACTGTTCCCTGTGGCCTGTGTGACCCAGCTGCTCGCTGCCCAGTCTCTCAGTGCAGCTGGAAACAAGAAGGAAGGATTTGCAGTGATTGTTATCATTATTGACATTCCAAACACAGCAAAGCTCACCATGGATCCCACTGTTTCCATGCAGACATGAAAGCAGCACTCACTTAACCTTGCTCTTTAAATACCTGGAGTCTGTGCTCCCTCCTGGGTGAGTTAAATCAGTACAAATACTAGACCTCTCTTTTAAGAGGCCTGACAAGCCTTCAGTTGGTTTAGACAAATCTTTGGACGTGAATCTGTTTTATCTGAAGCTTTACAGAACTAAACATAATGTTAAATCTACAAATTCCATAGGTTTTTAGTACATTTTCACAAATACTGTTTAGTTCTGAAAATGAGTGGTGACAAGTCTCTTGCTTTCTCTGGAGTCCTGTCATCTCACTTAATGCAAGTGTAAGAAACTGTATTTTGTAGCTATTAATTCAGTCTTCACTAAATTCTTAGTTTAAAATTATTTTTCTAATTGTATTTTTTTTAATATTTTATTTGCTTAATTCTTTTTCTCTTGATTTTTTTTCTTCCTGCTGTTTCACTCTAGTGCCTTCTTTTTGCTTCCATTTATACCCCCCTCATGTATCTTTTCCAAAATTTGGGAAGAAAAAAGTTTATTTGGCTCTTTCTGCTTTGTCTCGTGTCATCCCATAGAGCTGCACTCCCTCTGCAGCCCCTTGCAGAGGTTGAGTCATACCAACAATCCACTCAACTCAGCTGGATGGTTGCTCCTGCTTCTGCCAGATCCAGCTGGGCTTTTTCCTCCTGCATTTTCACACCAGAGTACAAAGAATAAAATCCTTGTGTTGAGCTTGTCCAGCTGTTCTCACAGCAGTACCCCTGAAAAGCAGCTTCTGCTTGGAGTTTTTGGGTGCTGAAAGTCAGCCTGGGAATTCTGCCCTTGTTTTAGGATCTCACTGAGCTCAGAAAGACAAATCCTCCTGATTCCAGTGTGAGCGCTGCTGACAACACTTTGCATTTCACCACCTTGTCTGAGGCTTATTCTTTTCTGGAAAGCTCTTCCTGATCACTGAACAGCCACAATACATTTTGGAAAAAAATATTTCATGTTATTTTACTTATGTTGTAGTTTATTATAAATAAGCCTGTAGAAAATCCCAGGCAAGAAACGTTAAAACTACATTTAATTATATAGTTTCATCTCTTTCTGCCTCTCTAAAATATATTCAGGTTATTAAAAAAGCAAGCCTACAACCAGGTCTACACTTTTTAATACCAGCATCAATGGCTTTCACATTTTCCACTTGATTGTCCTTCTCTTGTTAAATAGACAGTGAGCAAAAGCTTAATTTAAAGCTCATTTGAGTGCTCGGACTTAATTTAGCAGAGAAAGGAAAGAGGAAGTTCTTCTGTTGGCATTTACCCTTGGTGTTCTGTGAGTGTGATCAGTGCTGCATGGGCAGGGATTTGCTGTTTGTAGGGGTGCTCCTCTGCTGAGAATCTTGATATTCTGTTATCATGTGGATTTGAGGGGCTTTCTGAGCAAGGAAATTAATTCCCTTTTGTCAGGGGAGAACACCAATCAAACGAGATAGTAAACACGTTTTTCTTCCTGCCTGCCACACGCTGCCATGAACGACATTAAAAACCACAGTTGTGGCTCTTTTGGTTTTTAATACTTCTGTCAATTGCAAGAAATAAAGAATCTGCTCCTTCCTCTGGTTGAGGCAGTCAATCATCTTAATCCCTATTGAAAATGAAAATTCAGTCATTTTTCCCAGGAAATTTTTCTTCAAATACCCTGTTAAATAATTCACAATAATCACTATCATGAGACCCTACTTTAAGATCATCTGTTGTTAAAATGTAATTTTTTTGCTTTTTATGAAATCAAAATTTGTGAATAACCATGACCATCCCATTTACAAATTGGGATTAAAATGTTTACTCTGAACCTGCATCACTCCTCAGCTACTCTAAGACAATGTCATAGTTTATTCATATTGCCTGTGTAACATTAAGTTTAATGGCTTTGCTGTCCCCTGTGAATTGGTATTAATAATAAATCCCATCTGCTAATGGAGTGTAAGAGATGAAGCCATTAGATGGGTTTGATGGAGTTCTCAGTGGTACTGGTTTTCTTTTGAATAAATACAGATGTAAAAGATGTAGGTTTTTAAAGCAGGATGAAAATCCTAATTAGAGAAAACTCTGTAGCTGCACCTTTCTCCCAGAAGCACAAACTTTTGGGATTTATGCCACATTCTTTTGTCAGTAATTTACTTAAGCTTCCTGCCCTCAGTTTCCTATTCATATAGTGATGGCAGCAAACCTTCAGATTTTCTTTTTCTGAAATCTGGAATCCCCCTCTTCCTTCTCCCGTTTTCACAGTCTCCCAGTTTTTACACAGCCTGCATAACTGTTGTAGGTTAGCCTAGAGCTACATGCTTGTAATTACATCCTCAGTGTTTAATTGAGACTTAATCTGTTGCTTTCCTTGGGAGAGGTGAATGTGTACATTTGAGGGTAAAGCCTAGACAATAAAATAATAAAGGAAAAGAAAACCCCAGGTATGTCAGATGTTTGGCCTTGCTAATTCAGATGGATTAATATTTGTCTTGCAGGATGAGACATAAACTCCCCTGGTTTGTAAATCCCGAGCCAGGTTTCTTTCCAATGGAACATTATAAGAAAAGATTTGACTACACTTAATACTGAGGCAATATTTGACTTCTAATAATGTAATTGGACCTTGGCCTAAATTGGAATGGTGGTTAAATTTAAATTCTGTGTGCCACAGGTTTACAGGATTATTAATTCTCTTAAACAAGCTTTTAACAAAATATTCTCTGTGATATGGAGCACAGTAGCACACACTGCTCCAGGTGACCAGAAAATGATGGACACAGTGACCCTTAAGGGGCAAAATGGAATTTCCTGCTCTGATGTTGAAACAAAGGGGGTCCTGCCCAAAGAGGAGTGTGCAGAGCAGGGCAATGTCAGCCATAAAGTGAGGGCTGGGCATTGTGGTGCTGTGTGATTGATAGGGTTGGTGATGATGATGATTGAAGGAGAAAGATCAGGCCTGCTGGGCCTTACTGGCTCCCTTCCTGTGTTTGGAGATCCTCTGCATCCTGTTGTAAAATATTATGACACCCCCTCCTTTCCTTTTATGTTTTTTTTTGTTTTTTCCCTCTTAAAAGGAGCTAATGTCCCTTCCCAAGGTGTACAGCACAGCCAGGAGCAAAGTGCTTATCTCATTGTTTTCAAGAGCCAGACACAAACTCTCCAAGAGATTTCCAGAATTACTCCAAACAAGGCTTTCTTAGGGAGGTGTCTTTGTGCAGGAGGAGCTGTTAATTCTGTTTGAAATACATCAGTCCATTCAATATACCTCTCAAAAGCTGTACCTGCAAGAAGATTTAAAATTGTGTCAGAAAATCAACAGTTCTGTGGTGACTTTCATTTGGATTAATTTCATTATTAGATTAGAACTGTTATTTACAGGTGTTTTGTTCTTAATCACTGTGTAACAAAGCTTAACTGTCACTGAGCTGTAAACTGAACAACAAAATTGTGATTTCTTCTGTTTGTCACAACATGAGGCTTATCTTGCAGTGATAAACAGAAGAAATCATAGTTCTTCTGATATCCAGTTCCTTTAGTTTCACATGAAGATGTGTCACTAGTGACAGAAATGTTTGTTGTGATTCTGTTTCCTAAAGGCAGGAACAATCCAATAGTCTGGGTTAGTCAAAAGCATCTTAAGTAATTTCATCTTATGTTGTAGCCAAGAGATTGACCTTTACATGAAAATATTAGGTGAGTTAGCAGGTAGTGGTGCTTTCATAATATTGCATTAAGGTAAACATCAGACCAAAATTCCTGAAATGGGATTTTCTGTTGCTTAGTGGCATCCAAAGTTGGCTTCTTATTCAGCCATTTGCTCTGCAGAAAGGAGAGTACTTCAGCATTCATCTTAAAATGTAGGAACATGTTAACCTGCTGTGAACAGTGACGCCCTAAAAATTATCACAGAACAGGGAATCTCCCTGTGCTTTCTTTTTAGGTCCCAAGTTTTTCTGCCAGCTGTGATCTGAGAATCTGGTTGAGTTCTCTTTGTGTTGGATGTTACCACTGATAAGGGTTATTCTTGTTAAACCGAATTCTGGGCTGTGCCATTCCATTGTCTTTGGCAGGTTTGTTCAGCTGCATTTGGAGGTTGGGCTGTGCTGTTGTCAAGGTCCAGTGAACTTTGTGTCTGAAGGAAAAGGAAACATTCTCTTTTCTTAGGGAGTCTCATTACAAAAGTATAAATGAGTTCTAAAAATAAAAAACCTACTTAGTTTTATATTCCACGTAAACAGAATGTAAAATTCTAAAAGGTTTATCAAAGGAAGTGCCATTTGTAGATATCTAAATATGAGGCCCATGGAAACTTCCTTAGGAGCTGAGAATGCCAATTAATGTAGGAATCTCAGTTTACTTTGAGGCGGTGACTGCAGCAGCTGTCTGAGGTTACTGCAAACCACCAGCCCAGATGTTCTTTCCTACAAAACTCTCTCCCACGCTGAAGATCAAATGGTTTTGCTCATGTGCATCTGGTATTTGTTATATCCCAGTACAAGATCTGGCACTGGCAGAGGAACCCATTAAACCTTGTTCCAGAGACATGCAAGCACAGGACAGTTTGCCACATTACAATGGGATTTTTTCATTGCAGATGTCCCAGTACAAAGAATCTCTGGGTTTCTTTGACCATTCCCCCTTTTGTTTTTTTCCCTAAACTAAGGTGTCTCTTGTAAAACAGACAATTTTTTAAATTGCTCCATTTGTAGATGTAAAACAAAACAGTGTATTTAATGTGGGAGGGGGGCAAAATAATTACTTTCTATATATTTAATAATTCCTGCTATAAAATAATCACACTTAAATTATGTTATGTTATTAACTGTAGGTCTGGCTTGTGTGCAAGCCCAGCTGCCCCTTGATTCTCTAGTGCCTGGTGACCTGAATGGCCAGCAAACAGATGTTGTATTTATTTACTCCCTTCCCTGCAATGCTTTGAAGCATTCAGCTCCATAGGCAGAGGCAGCAGCATCAGGTCCTCTCCATTTCCTGCCCTGTGGCTTTGGCCCTGCTGAAAAGGATCTTTGTCATTAAATGAACTTTTGTTGGGTTTGCTGCCCTTGTTTGCAGAGTCAGATGAGCAGAGCTGGGCTTGCTTGGGGGTTGTGGAGCAGTTGCACAGCTTTGTGTACAGACTGACTCTGGGGGTTTGCATCAACATGGCAAGTAGGTAGGAAAGATGGGGGTTTTGTTTTGAGTTGTGGCTGCCTGCTCAAGGCTCTTGTTGGTTCTGATTTATTCTGCTTTGTGTCTTTGAATGCTGGATTGTGTTGGGGTCAAGGGTGTCATCTTGGGGTCACTGCCTCAAGTCCATGTTTGACTTGTCAGATGGAAGTGACTTGGATTCTGTAGGGAGATGAGGGATTTGGGTATGTGAGTAGGTGAGCAATGCAGTTATTGGAGAAAAGAGCTTCTTTCTGATACAAAATGGGGGTTCCACATTGACTCTGCAGTGGCAATATAGGTATAAAATACTTATTCCTTAATTTCAAAAAGCTAGTTTTCAATAAGTAGACTTTATTCCTAACCCTGTACAAAGTGCATTTCTCTGCCTTAAATACAATCCAGTATATTTCTTTCTAGGCTTCCCTGTTTTAGGAAGCAGCCACAAGGGAAGTTGTGGCTTCACTATGGGCCACTTCAGGAAGTTATTTGTGGACAGAGCCTTCACCCAGGCACAGTGTAGACCTAGATTGGTGTGACATTAATTTGGACAATATTCTCCCTTTCTCTGATACCTATTTGTACTGCAAAGCTCCCACATTTCCTTGCAAACCAGGCATCTGTCATTCTTCCATGGTTTTGCTCAGTGTAGCCAATGCGTGTACTGCCCAGCTGTGTCCCAGTTCTGATTTTGTCTGGGCCCACTGTGTTTTCAGGCCCATTAATTACTGATGCAATAAATATGGATGAGGCTGCTCATCTGAAGGACGTTTGGCTTTTTAGCTCTGGTTGGTGCAGCACACACACCACAAATGAATTTGTTGCAGGAAAATGACATTTCATGCTCACTGGGCGACCAGTGCTTTAGAAGATTGTGTAATTTTCTCTTTCATTTTAACCTGTAGAGGCAGTTTCTGAGAAAACACACCTGTGCTGCTCTCCCTGAAGTTGAGCCCTTCTGTTGCAGGTGGCCCCTGAGGAATTCAAGACCAGCATCAGCCGAGTGAACGCCTGCCTGAGGAAGAACCTCCCAGTCAATGTGAAGTGGCTGCTCTGTGGCTGCCTGTGCTGCTGCTGCACTCTGGGCTGCAGCCTCTGGCCCGTGGTCTGTCTTAACAAAAGAGTGAGTCCATGTAGCATCTTATTCTATGGATTTTTTAAAGTATTGGTAGGATTAAACAACTTCTCATAATATCTTTCCCCATTTTAAAACCCTGGTTTGGCCTCACATTCCAAAGGTTATTCTGGTTTCCACCGTAGGAAATAGAAAACATTTGAAATGACACCAAATTACCAGTAGACTCAATAGTTTTAAGAATAGCTGATCTTACCTCAGTTCAAACAGGATGGAATACCCTAAATTTCCAGATTTCTTAAGGATTAAGAATTGAGTGCAGAACTGAACCTTCATGACTTTCCAAGAATGGCAGAATTAGACTGAAAAATCACTTTTCCTCTTCACACCCCCTGTCCCCACTTCTCCACCCCCAAATAATTATTTTAAAAAATTTAAAAATCGCTTTTTTATATGCAAAAGACACGATAACATTTCAAAGCTGTGGTTTATTTTCCATATTTTACTGTGCTGTTTCTGTTAAGAACAAGTACAAATTTGATTTTCTAAAGATTTCTCCCCCCAGTAGAGAGTTGACCACTCTTGTAATAATTTTGTCCAAAGTAATAATTTTGAAAAGCACTTTAGTAATAGCAGGTAAACATGACCTCAATTACCTCTGTGGTTTAGGTTTAGAATTGATTTATCACAGCAGTAAATATTGAGGAAGTGCATTAATGTGGTAACTTGTTGAAGTGCTCATCACTGAAGCTGCATCACTCAAAAATTACAGGACTTGTTTGAGTGCAGGTTTAAAGCCATTTTTAATATCCCTGTACCAGTGAAAATCTAAAGAAATGCCCATGTGGTGGTGTAGTATTAATTATATTAAATTCTCAAAGCTACAGAGAATATGCATCAAGTAGGGAAAATGATTGCACTGCTGTGGGAGTGTGAGGGTGATAACAATGCAGTGATTAAAATTAAATGTATACCATGCAGGACCATCACAGTTGTCTTTTTGTGACCTTCAAAATGACTGAAAGTTGAGAAATCATCTCCTCTCCACAGCTGTGGGAAGAGCAGGACATGAAGGACACATTTGTTAGCCAGGAGTTGAAGTTCATTTGTTGTGAACTGGAGTTTGGTGGTGAGGGTTTTTCCCAAGATCCAGATCACAATTCCATTAGCACAATGTGGAAATTAAATGTGTGGAAATCTGTGTTTTCAGCAGAACACCTGCAGTGAGTGCAGGATTTGGCCAGGAGAATTTGGTAGACTCTGTTTTGTTGGCTGTGGAGGTAAAAACCCCAAATTCAAAAGGATCTCTCATTAACTAAATGAACTCTGGAAAAGCCACAGGCCTAAGCTGGGCTCAATCTGAGACATTTTTCCAGTGATTCTAAGTTAACAAAAAACACATGAGTGTCTCCTTTTTTGAAAAAAAGGGGGAGAGGGGGTTGAAGTGATAAGATTTCCATTAATTTCTTCTTTGCTTTGTTCTACTTTTATAAAACTTAACTCATTATAAATTAACCTTAGCCAGAAATGCAGTAATAAGCTCCTTCTGGATGAGACAGGCTGCTGAACCATTTCTGATACACTTCTGACTTCCTTTCTAGACTAGAAGATCAATTCAGAAGTTATTAGAATGGGAAAATAACAGACTATATCATAAGGTAAGGAAAGAGTGCTCATTTTTTTCAGCTTTAAGAATATTGGCAAAGAAGGATTTTAATAATTCCATACTTTATACTGACCCTAAATAATAAATCCTGATAATTCAGTATTGCTAATGCTTGCTGCAAACAAGGCTGTACTAATCCTTTGTTAATTATTTCCTTAGCTTGGTTTGCACTGGAAGCTGAGTAAAAGGAAATGTGAAACTAGCAATATGATGGAATATGTGAGTATTGCTCGTTACTTACAGCTATTCAACAGAACTGTCATTTAATAGAGAAAATCCTTCACTTAGTGACCCTGTGCAAAAAGATGTCCCAGACAAATGTGCAGTTTGGTCTGTAATTTGGAATGAGGGAGAGAGACCCACTGGGACTTTCTGCATTGGAGTGATTCCCACACCAGCACCAGTCTGCACTTCTTTAATTTACCCACCTTTTCCAGTGGTATCCATAATTCTTTTGATTCAAACAATTTTGCAGAAATATTGCATCTTTATAGTAATGTGGGTTTTTGGTTGGACCTTCTTTGTGGTTTTGGTTTTGGTTTGTTTTAGTAGGGCTTTTTTTGTCAGCTCTAAATTTCACATGGTTGTAAACAAGACAGACCTTGTAGGAAAGCAGGATTTCAAGTATTTTTGTGGTTCTACCACTCCCCTATCTACTTTAATATGTAGCTGTGGAGACTGTGTAGGCTTTAGGGAAAGAGATCCACCCCAAAAACGCCAAGCACCCAGAATCCCTCCATTTCAGAATTGCTGGAATCAACTGCAACTGAGCATTTGTTAGCCTGGGGAACATTCCCTCCTCACCGACTATCTCAGATATATTTAGTCTTATGAATTAGCTAATGTTCATGGAAATTGTGCTGAAGCTTTGAACTTTTTGGTTACTGTCTTTTGTTCTTGTCTTTTTCCCTTCTTCAACAGGTAATATTAATAGAGTTCTTACCAAAATACCCCATATTTCGACCTGACTGAGGAACAACATTGATCTTTCATGTTACCTGTCATTTTCTACCCTTAGTGCCTTGTAGATGATTTTGGAAAGAAGATGGTCTACTTTGCTGTGACTTAAAAATGTTCTTCAGTAGAAATCTTCCTTGCTGTTACTTTCTTTTGTTAAGAAGAGAACAATTTGCACATTTTTTTATGTTAAACAAGGCTTCTATGTTGCACTCTGAATTTTTAACATTACCAATAACTGATAGAGTTGCCACTAGGGATCTTAACATCAGTGCTGCTTAAACTTGTTCTGAGCATGCTGCCTTATTAATTTCTCTCTTTGCTGTCCTCCAACATGCATCCTAAAGCTGTATCATCCTATATTTCATCCTAAGTGTTGCAATCCTAGAAACCCTCAGTAGGAATGTCCAGGTAAACTCCAGTAGTAATGATTTTAGTAGAACCTGCTTGCATAGGACTTGCAATCAACAGCACTGGTTTTGTCCTGCACTTTGCAAAATCATCATTTACATTTAGAGGGGGTTCATTAGTTTCCCCACTATGGATTTGTAAATATTGACTCTTTGCATAATGTAAAGTGTGGTATGCCAAGGTTTACAGAATGTATTATAGCTCTTATTCTATTGCCAACAGTCTCCCAGCATCTGTTCCATGTGCTCGTTCCCCTGGGATTGTACAGCCCCAGCCACACTGGTTTTATGGGAAAGCCATGAAGAGTTTGTACATATGTCAGATGTGTAGGGCTCAGTTGCACTTTGTTTAGTAAATGGATAAAAAATGCATAGCATTTCTGTCTTCATTTTGAAAAGTATTTCAGGTGCTGCAAATGCCACCTGAAATACGAAGCTGAAATCTTCACCTCTGCAAAAGCTGTGTTTGTGGGGTAGATGGCAGCTGCTATTAAAAAAAATACCCTAAAAAGCCTCTTTGGAAGTGAGGAATATTCAGATGTTAAGTTCTATTTTATTTGGAAGTCAGAAAAAATTAACCTTGAATCGAAGATCTTTGCTACAAATTAGAAAAATTAAGAACAGCCAAATCCAAGCTGAAGCAGCACCTTTGTTATTTCTGTGGTTGTACTTCAGCATTTTCACAGTTAACTGACATGCAGTCCCTTCCTTCCAGTGGAAATAGGTTTTATCTCAGTCAAAGTGGAGTTTCAAAACATGCTGAGGGGAGGAAGTGCAGCAGTTGAAAGGGCTCCTGAATATGTTTTGGCACTCAGGCACTGTCTGGAGAGCCAGGAAAGCCTTGTGGAATTCAGTATTATTTTGGATTCTTCCCTGTTTGCCTGATCTCAGGAAGGGAAGTCATTGTAGAAAAACTTCCTCTAATGGCTGACCTAAGCAAGAGCACTTGATAAAAGAAAGCAAATGGAAATTGTTGCATATTCCCTGCCTTTCCTAACTAAAAATCACAAAGCCCAGCAGGTAACTGAGCATCTGCAAGTTGTGGTGGATTTCATTATCAGTGTCCAGGCATTTCTTTGCAGCATCTTGACTCCTTGCAACATCATACCAAGTTGCTTTTTAATTTCAGGGTGACTTGGGGTTTCTTCTGAATGTATTTGCATCTCTCTAGTTTGCAATATGCTATTAAAATACAGTATTTGTAAGACCATTGCATCCTAATACCTGTAGTAGGTCAGATTCCTTGTACACAGTGTTTACAGAAGGCCAGTTTTATGCAAGTTGTTACTCAAAGGGAAGTTTGTGCTGTTTCCAGTCCCAGACTGATGGTTCAGAGTCTGAAATGTGCATATTTCATGCAGAAACTTTGTTTGACTGGTAGATTGGTGACAACTAAATGTGCAATTGCATTTGTAACATGAATAAAAACCTCCTGTGTAGTTTGAAATTATCATTAGCTACACCTTGCAACTCAGATTTCCATTGCAGAACCAAGCAAAGTGTTGTCTCCAATTTATTTCTATTTTTTTTGGGGGGGGATGAGTGTTAACTGGAAGCAGAGAAAATAATGGCAGAAAAAGGCAGAGTAGACCAAAACTGAAATGGCACACCCAGTTCTTTCTTTGGGTTCCCCTGGCAAATTAATTTCTGGAGTAATTAACAGAACAATGGGAGTTTCTTACTGTTCTGCCAGAACTTTGTTGTGCAAAAAACTCAAGAAATCTCAGCAGGTTCTGATTTTCTTCTTCACATGACTATTTTCTCCCTGTACTTTTCCCAGTGGGAGAAGAAGCACTTCCCATGGAACCACAGAATGGGTTGGGTGGAAGGGACCCCACAGCTCCTGTCATTCCAGCCCCTCCTTCCACTAGCCCAGGCTGCTCAGAGCTCCATCCAAACTGCCCTTGAGCACTTAAGCACATAATATTAATTTGTAAAGTTTACATTTGAAGTGCATAAATCCTATACATTTTAATTTGTCCTTAATTAGTAATTATGTAGTCTTCAAACCATGAACGGGTCTCGTCTTTGTATTTTAATTGACATTTAATTATGTGGCCATAAAGCAACTGGTAAAGAACCAGAGCCAAACCTGTCATTTACAGTAAGCTCCATGTTTTAATAAGTAGATAAATTTGCATTAAAATGCAAAACCAGCAGCAGTATTATATTTGCATGTGAAAGACACAGGATTCACAGCTCACTGAAAGGTGAAGGCATCTGGCAGTACTGCTGTGAACTCTGTACACCAGTTCTTTTTGCTTAGGCTGTCCTTTAATGCAAAAACATCGCAGGTAATCCTGTCTCCCAAGACCAGAAATCTCATTTTTGGCAGTAAATGATCAGCATGAGTTGGTGAAGTGTTCATGAAGGATCTATCTCAGAATTTGCAGCAATGTAACAAATTAATGTCAGCAGAGTGAGTGGAAGAGGTAAAGAAAGTGCCTTGGCTGGTTCCAACACCATTGTGCAGAGGAGAAAAGGGAACTGGTCCCTCTCAGGAGTGGGAGTTTGTAGCAGATTTTTAAAAGCAGCTACTGTCTACCAAATCAGTGTTTATTTCTTCACATCAACATGTTGACACTAATTTTGTTTCTAGATTTTATCCAGGAAATCTTTGGGTTTGTATCTAGAAAGTTTTGTATCTGGAGAGTACTGAAGAGAGTACAGAACTCTGGCAGAGCATCAAAGCTCTTCCTTAGTGATTCCCCACCTGCTCCTGCAAAGGTATTTTCCAAGAGGAGGAACACAAAAGTGTTCAGACATGCACACCCCAAGCCTATGGAGTGTGAGTTCAGTTTTAAATGGGCGACTTTGAAACAGAAAAAAAAAATTAAATCTGGTGTGGTTTTGATAAATACAAAAAAAAAAAATCCTGTGCTTTTCTTGATAGGTACAAAACTCCATATGCAAAACCATAAATTGATGTTTGCTATTGTCCCACTGACAGTTTACTACATTTTCTTGTCAACACACTACCATTGGAGCAATAAAAATGTCAAGCTATTAACATTCACCATCAATTATTTATCACTTTAGTAAGCAATGTTATGTGATTCTTCTGCCATTCTTTTGTTTTCTGCTTTTGGTGTTCTTACAGTGTTGTAACATACTTGTATTGCTTCTGAAAAGTGGTTTTGTTTAAGCTGTATGAAACTGTGTTCTTAACACTTTTATTCTGTTTACAAGTGAACAGCCACTTTTTTAACAGGACCTCACATCTGGAGAGTTTTCTCTCTATTTTTTATTTTAAATGAAAATAAAATTCTAACTGAGCTTGCTTTCTACAATTTACTGCACTGGTTTGTGCCATTGAAAGAAGCTGGAAGTCAGACATGCTTCATCACTTTGAGACATTTTTCTTTAATTAAATTCAAAGATGAAAACCTTGAATAGTGCAATGTGTTTATGGGAAAAACAAAACAAAACAAAACAATGGAAATGTTCTGTGTCTTTCCCTGCAGGGGTGTTTCAGTGGGATGGTAGCAGTGCTGGGGTGTGTCTGAATGAGACACACCTGGTACAGCCAGGCCAGGCCTTGGCTGGTTCAAAGAACAGCACTTGGAAAGCTTAGGAAGGATTTCCAGCAATGAAAACTGCAGAATGATCATCAGATCTGATTTTCCTGGTGCTCCACCTCCCTGCCAAGACAGTGGTGGAGTCTCCATCCCTGGGAGTGTTGACAAACGTGTGGATGTGGCCCTGGAGGACATGGTTTAGTGGTGACCGTGGTGGTGCTGCTGGTTGATGGTTGCACTTGGTGAACTCCAAAGTCTTTGCCAACCTTAACCATTCCATGATTTGGTTGCTGGGCTCACAGGCCCTCCCTTGTGAGGACTTCTGAAGGAATCTCTCCCTGCAGCATTCCTCTCCTAAAGCAGAAGTTTTCTCTCACCTCGCAGGGAGCCAGCCTGAGCAGGGACAGTGTGTCAGGTGAACAAATCCCTGCCTTCCCGAGGGATTTGTGCCCAGCACAAGGCAGCCCTTTGTGAGTGTGACCAGCCTGGCTTTGGAGCTGTGAAAGAGGGATTTAAAACTAAAGCCTCTGGCTCATCCCTGAGGGAAAAGCAGGCATTCCTGGAAGGGGCACGTGCAATGTTTGTATTGGAAGTTGTTTTGGGCAAACCCAGGGACGGCAGGGCTGAGCAGGCTGCTGGAGCATGGAGCTGATCCTGGATGTTGGCTGAGAAACGCAGAGAATGTCACTGGGATGTTCAGCCAAAACGGGAATGAGGGGCTGAGTCAGGAGTTAATTCCCTCGGGGGGTTAGGAGATGTAATTGCCCAGCTTTAGCAGCAAAGGCCTGTGTTATGGATATTTGGGATTTGGCCTTGACTCTATTGAAAGGCTGTCTCAGACTGTTGGTGGAGCAGCAGTGCTGTGGTGTCTGTGCCAGTGTATTTATAATGCTGTCTCTGTCATCACTTGAACTCTTCTAGCTGAGTTTATTTTTCTAGTGAAGCTTGGAGAGACTTAAACCCTTCATTTCTTAGACCAAATTAAATGTTAGCCTCCTCTCAAAAGCAAAGTCTGTTCCTGTTCATCCTGCTTGCATTTATTTGAATTATAAATGAATAGGAGTGACCAGGAAGAATATTCCAATTAGTGGCTCATGGCCAAGGCACCAGGTATTTATTTCAGTGTTGATAGTTCCCTCTTTCGTGTGAAAAAAATGTGATCCATTAAACTTAAAGAGTAACATTTGTCTCCTTAGTGGCTGTGTTGTATTTCTGATCCATAGCTGTTCTGTGATAAATCTGGGGCTATTCCTCTTCAGCCACTTGTAGTTTATACAAGTTCCCTGCAGACACTCTCATTATCAGTCCAGACACTTTGCACTGGTGAATCTCTCAGTATTTCCATTACTGTGTCCTCCCAGTCCTCCAATTCTCGTTTTATTTGTGCTCCCGGTCTTCCTGTAAAAAGTGTTTGTCACAGGCTGATTCAGTCTACAAAATCAACACAAATGAGTTTACTAAAAAGATTAGTTCCCAGACTGATGCCCGAATTTTGCTTATGATTTTCTAAATGCCCCTTTTCTTCCTTAGTCTCTGACCTGCTTTAAATATTTCTATTATTTCTACATCTGACTGAATCAGTAATTTCCTTGTTGTTTATCTGGGAGATCGAATCTACCTGGACTTGGTTGATTTACATCTGTTTATTTTATAAACATGAAACAGCAGATTTGGGTCTGGGGTAAACTGCTGAATTCTACATTTTCCCTAATCAGTGAATGTGTTTACATAATGATCCTTTCAACATATTCACATTTTATTTCACATTCTTTATGTAAACCCCATTATCTATAGTAGCCTTTCTTGACCAGTAAATTAAAATATCTGCAGGAAATAGGTTTGTATATTCGTATTCAGTGATAACAAATATAACCTGAGATTTTGGCTAGGAAAGAAGACACTTCTTAACAGTTCTGGTCCCATGGGATGGGTAATAAAATTGTAAAGAGGAATTACAATAGCTCTCAGACTAATAAGAATTTAAAATTAAAAGGCAAATATTAATCAAAAAGGTGATGACTGATCTGTATTTACTGTAAATTATATGGTGTGCAAGCCTGGAGAAGTAATTGAAAACTACTGGTTCTCCAGACAGCTTCTACAGGGATCTCCTTGGACTTTTTTGACAGTGAAATATCTCAATACAACAGCAAAACTCAAAAGGAATTCTGGGTTTTGTTGTAAATGAAAAACAGTGGAGGCTTGTTGAGGCTTGTTGGTGAGCAGCACTTTTAGAGTTAACCTGGATCCATGGATATAACCAGGGATCTCATGAACTCCTGGTGGTTTTGGGATGTCCTATTCCAGTTCCTATGGTGAGTATTCATTCAGCATTCCCAATGCAGGATCCAGCAGGGCACAAGGAGCAGGAATGGATTCCGTAATTCCACAGCCACATCCGAACCACAGGGCGAAGAGAAGGAACGTTTTAATTCGGGATTTTTCTGGCACTCTTTATTGCATGGAAAAGGTAACCTGCTTCAGGATTCTCTATAGTTTTTGTGAGCATCAGTGCTGAAAACCTGGTTGCTCTACGTTTCCGTGTGGTACTGACGGAGTTAAGGGCCCTGGAGGAGGAGAGGGTGATGCTCCCAACAGGAGCTCCCAGACAGAGCTGCAGAAGGAGCCTCAGGCGCTGCAGCTCCAGGCTGTGAAGTTCAGCGTTCACCGAGAAGCTGCACAGCCAGACCTGGGGCGGTGCAAACCCCACCCAGACAGTGCCGAATGTGTCCCCAGATGTTCGGTGGCACCGCTGCGCTACCAGCAGTGACACGGAGCGGCGTTCCGTGCTCCCTGTCCCTTCCCAGCGTCTCCTCGGGGCTCCTGCGGGACTCCTCACTCCCTTCCCCGGGAGCTCCGTGCGGGAGGCGCCCCAGGGGCCGTTCGGACTCTTCTCCGCAGCCCGCGCTCCTGTCCACGGCCCCTCAGCGCTGTGAGGCGAGCGGCTGAAGGGTGAAATCCCCGCTTTACCGGAGCGACCCTCGGGCAGGGCCGCGCTCCCCCTCAGCGCGCATGCGCGCGGGCTTGGCGGGGCGGGTTTGGCGGGCGAGCGGCGCCGGGGCCCGGCGGGCTCTGAGGGCGGCGTTAGGGCCCGGCGGGGCCGTGAGCGCGGCTCCAGGGCTCTGGGAAGCCGGCGGCGCTAGGGCCCTGCGGGGCGCTCGGGCGGCATTAGGGCCCGGCGGGACGCCGCGGGCGGCTCTAGGGCCCGGCAGCGCAGGGCGGGCGGCTCTGGGGCCCTGCGCGCCCACGCCGGGGGTCTCGCCCCCCCTCCCGCCATAGAAGGAGCAATGGCGGCGCCGTAGGGCGGCCGCCGAACCCCCGCCCGAGCGCCGCGCCCGGGCCCGGCGGGAGCCGAGCGGGGCCGCCGCTCCTCCTCCTCCTCCTCCCGCCGCCGCTCCCCGCAGCCCCGCGGCCGCCATGGCCACCGAGCTGGAGCCGCCGGCCGCCGGCGCCGTGTCGGGCACGGCGCCGCTGGAGGCGGAGGAGGATGAGGAGCACTGGCTGTACGGGGGTAGGTACCGCCGGCCGCGGGGGCAGCGCGGGGCCCCGGCCGGCTGCGGGCCCGGCCCCGCCTCAGGGCCGCCCCCGGCTGCGGGGCCGTGCGGGACCGGGGCCGGCCCCGCGGGAGGGAGGGAGGGACCGGCATCTATCCCTGGGCCCCCGCAGAGGGCCCGGCCTCTGCCCCCGGGCCCCAGAGAGGCACCGGCGTCCACCCCCGGCCTCCCCCCAGGAGCGCTTGAGTGGCTCTGTCTGGGCGGGTGGCGGTGTTATTGTCCTTTTACCAATAACACTGATGCAGGGAGGTTAACGCCATGCTTTGTTAAGAGTTTCAGTTCGCTAATCACCCAAACCTTGTGAACCCCTGGGCTAACGGGCCTGGGATGTGGCCAGCATAAACCACAGGACTTTATTGAAACGTCTTTGTCCTCCCCATAGGCTTTCCACATGAATGCTTTTATGTTTCCTCTTCCCTGGCACGTTAAAATTCCGTATAGAGACCTTCATAGGTGACTTCAGTTCCTATCCAGTAGTTGTCTCTGTTCTCTGAGACTTAGGGTGTATATTTTGAATTTTGTTTGGTGTGAGACATTACCTCTGCAGATGGGTGGTGTTTGTTGGGTTGGGTTTATTTTTAGTTGTTCCATTTCTAGTTGAACTTTGTTGAAAAGAGAGCATTGGGGTTGTAGTGCCTTGGCACCACTGGATATTTCTGTACCTGCGATGCCTTTTATGCTTGAGTTTAGCTTTTTTCCTTTCACTTGAATAATTCCTTTGTTCTTACTGTTGTTTTTGCAGATGACACCACTGCTAAGCAAGAAGATGGACCAATTTCTGGGTGAGTCCTGAGGCTGTTTATTCATTATGACAATACATGGTGTAAAGATTGAGCCTTGTTGAGCAGAGCTTCAAGAGTGCCTTAGAGCAGTGCTGTTGCCAGGAGCAGCAGCCTTGTCCTTTTCCCATCCCCATCCCCAGCCTGGCAGGCATTTATGGATGTGGAAGCTGGATGAGTGGACTGCTTTGATTTAGAACTAACTTTTAGCCTTTTTTTTTTTTCTCTCAGCAATTAGTTTCAAACCAGATCTATTTTCCAGTTTAATTCCCTGGGAAAAACGATGCCCTGAGGGTTGGCTTTGTGCTGGCCTGACGTTGGTAAAACTGGCCTGTGCTTTAGTCTGGGAAAGGTAAAAACCTTGAGCTTAAAATCTTGAGATGCTCAAGCCAGCCCATTCTGTGAGATCCCTCAAGTGGTGTGGTAAGACTTGGAGATAAAACCAATGGTCAGTTTGGCTCTGTGTGGAAGGGATTGTCTGTCCTGGGTTACATTTCCTCTCTATTTGTAGCTGTGTGTTTTGCACCAGCACAGCTTGGTCTCAGCACAGGATTACCTGTTTGCCTTTTTAAATGTAACATTTTTCAGAAGGCTTGGTTTTCACTGGGCTTGTGTGTGTTCAGCCCCTTCCAAAGTTCAGTTTAGTGTTTATCGTCATTGTAGATTCAGTGTCTGGAGTGTTGAGGTTGTTACAGATACTGTCCTACTTCTGTGCCTAGGGAATATGAAAACTTGTCCAAATAAACAAGTGGTAGAAAAGATGGTAAATTGTTACCTAAAAACATCAAATGAGCTTTGTGAGGAGGAACAACTTTTAGACAGAAATTTACAGCTGCTTTACATAAATCTGCTGTTCCTTGTCACATCCATCTGAATGTAATTTTACTTTACAAGCAGGACTAAAAATCTGAATTTCCAGCAACTGCCTCCAATAACTGCAAAATGCAGGAAGGGAGAATATTAGTAGCCATGCTGGCTCTCCTTTTTTTTCCCCTGTTTTTACTTTTTTCTTCCATATTTCTTTGTTGCACAATGAGAATCTACCTAAATGAAGAGCTGTGAGGAGTTTTAAGAAAAATTACTCTTTCTTTGCTCTGCTATCAGCAGCTGCAGCTCCAGGGATGCACTACTGGCTTGTCTGGAGTGTTTGTCCCCAACCAGGCAGCAGAATCTGCAGAGTTTGGGGTGCAGCATCAGTGACATTCCCAAGCCCAAGGGATGTGTGAGATGCCAGCAGGATGCTGTGCTGTCAGCAGTGCCCAGCACTGTGTTGGCATTCTCTAGAAGTGAAATCTCTGCCACGATTTTTTTGTGCCCAGATAATGCTGGGGACCTGTCAGATGGTTCATTCCAGGGAAGCAGAGAGGTTAGGAAAAGGCTCCTGGTTCCCAAGTATCTCTCTGAACTCCAGTTCATGCATATTAATGCACACCCACAGATGCTTCATGTGACTTGAAGCTGAAGGTAACACTTGTCACTCTTCCTGAATGCAGTTATCTCAGAGTTTTAAGGAGATTCAGGGCTGGAGGTCAATGCTGATTTGCTTGGATTGAGCAAAAAGTTTTTGGATCCATCAGAGAGGTTTTCTCCAGTGGTCCATGCTTTGGCCCTCATGTCACATCTGCATCTGCAGCATGGAGGCTGATTTCCCTCTGACTTCTTGGCTGCCTTTTATACCTGAAAGTGTGTGCAGGTGTCACATCAGGAACTTGGCACCCGTGGGACCTGTGCTTGGTCAGCTGCCCAACCTTCAACCCTCTTTTTGATCTTGGCCTGGTGAATTTCTTTGTAAATGGGACTTTCCCAAAACGGGGCTTCAGTTATGCTCAGATTGTTTGTTCTTTGTTTTACACTCAGTAACAGTTGGGTTATTTTGCCTTTCTTGTGTGGTGTCTCATGTCACTTCAGATGGCTTTGATGTGACCAGTGTCTGGATTCTGTGAGATGTTTCCTGTTCCTTTTTGAAGGCAGTCCTGTGGATGTTTGTTGTCCAATATGGGATTTTAAATTAACAGCAACATCTCCACCAAGCACTGGTGGAGAATTGGGTTTCCTTGGCCTGGGCTGTTCTGATTGTCTCCCTTGAAAGAACTCAGAATTATTTTGAAGTTCTACCAAGTTTTACCTGTGACATTAGAGACAAATGAGCTCTCTGTATTTCAGTTCTGTAACACTTGACACACTCTTTTCTAGCATATGTACATCAATTCCACTTGCTTGCTTGGCCAGTGCAGTAAGCAATGTTAACATTTGTACAGACTCGAACTGGAGATAAATCCAAACCTGACCATTGCTTCATCAGGAGTAATTTATAATGAGTGAGAGGAATGGGTGCATAATTATCTGACTTTTTCTTTTGGAATTTTAACTACTTACTGTAAACTATTTGTAGAAACACTAAAATAACTTTTTTCCTTAATTTCCCTGGGACAGATGCCTTTGCTGCTGAGTAAATGCATGTGTAATTATTAGCATCCTTAAGGAGGAGGTGAAATTTTGCTGGTTATGGTCTTACCAGTTGTGATTGTGCCAAATCCAAGCCGAGCCAGCTGCCACTGAGCTGTTGAGTGCTGTCAGGTGCTTTCTGGATGTGTGGAACTGATTCTTCCCAGCAAATCAAAGCCAAGCCAGGAGGATGGATTTTTTTTGTCAGGTAGTTGAGCAAATGCCAGCAGACCAAACACAAGAAGAATAAAGCATTGTGTGAAAGTCACCTGGGCAAAGGCTTTAGAAGTGGTTGTAGGTTACCCTCTAGGCTGAGCTTGTCCACTTTCTCTTCTGTGTCATGGTCACTGTGTTTTCTGTGTCCCTTCACAGACACGCAGAATCTGCTCACCCTCTGCAGGACACTCCCCAGGAGAGTCGGCCCGTCAACAGTGAGGACAGGGAGATGTCCCAGCACGTACGTGTCCCCCTGCCCATGGAGGGATGGATGTCTGTGGTTTTCAGCACTCTGGGGACAGACAGGGACTGTGAAGATCCTGGTACTGCTTCATAACTGATCTTTGCAGTGTTGGGATGTTCTGCCAGCCATTCCCGAAACAGCTCCAGCAACAGCCTTGTCTTGTCCTCCTGCCTTGAGTGGTGGGGAGGGAGCCCTGGTGCAGGCTCTGCTTGTATCCTCTCAGGAGGCAGATCAGGGGCTTTGCTGCTGCAGCCTGGTAGGAAAAGCAGAACACGATGTGCTCCAGCTCAGTATTCAGTGTGACTTCTCAAAGACCTGTAAAATATGGGAAACACTGGGATAGAAAGCCCAAGGTGCTGGGAATCAGTCTTGGTTCAGGCTCAGGCCTCTTAGAGTGCAATCTGGTGGCTCAGCGCTGAAAGAGGAGGAGGAGGAGGAGGGTTGCTTCTCCCCACCCTCCTCTCCTGGACTCTTTGATGGGTTTGTGTTCTGCCACATCAAGAGAGTTCATTCAGGGTTCTGACAGACCCATGTGCTGTGGAAAAGGAGGGAGGATGAGGGACACCTTCCTCCCGTAGGGTGAGGTGCTAATTCAGCTGGTGCTTCTCACAAGACTGCACTTGCTACAGATCTGTAAGATTTCTTTTTCTATTCCTTTACTTTTGTGCCCAGCACTGGGGTTGCACTGGAGTCAAATCTGTAAAGTGAAGTGACTTGCGGGCTGATTGTGCTAAATCAGCCAAACCAAACTTCTCAGCAGCTCCCTACCACAGAAGTTGTGGTGAGAGAAAGAGAATATTTGCCTTGAGGTTCTTAGCTGAATGTATTTTGGTGGTTTTCATTTGTGGTTGTGTACTTTGACCACGGCCTTTGTGAAAGAGGTGTGTCAAAAAAGCCCCAACTCTGAAAAAGAGTGAGACAGAGGAACTGAGGGACATGGTGAAATTGTTAGAACTGAGCTAAACCTTCCCCACAGTCACAAATATTACCCCAAATTTCATGTAGGGCTAAATCTTCAAAGGACATGGGAGTTTCTCTGTGGGCAGCTGCCCATTGTTGTTGAAGGCTGTTCTAGAAGCGTCCCAAGGTTTTGCTGTGCTGGAGAATTCTCATTTGAGTGTACTGATGAGCTCCTGTGTGACTGTGCTGTTGTAGGCCCTTCCCAGTGGTGAGGATGATGAGGATGACAGTGACAGTGACAGCGATGACGATGACGTGAAGGTCACCATTGGCAACATCAAGACTGGAGCTCCGTCCTACATGTGGGTACTGCTGGGAGTGGAGGTTGGGCTGAGTGATCCCAGCATGGTGGGATGGAAAGGGAATGAGCTGAGAGCTGCTCCTGGGAGCAGTGGCCAGAACACCACGATGGGCTCAGGAGCTGATGGGCAGCTCTGCCCTGCAATTGCTTGTTGGAGAATCCATCTGTAAAATGGGAATGATAATCTGTGAGGCTGCTGCTGGAAAATTAATTTACTAATTCCTGGGCTCCCTGGGCCAGAATCAAAGATGGGAAGTTCTCTTTAACTCATCTGTGAAAACTTCCAGAACCAAAATCTGTATTGCTAAGAATTTGCATAAGCTGTGAATTTACTAATTTCCAGCTGTCTGATTTTCTGTGGCTCAGAAATGGCTAGGCTGGATTTGAGAAGCAGGAAATTACATTTTTTACAACTCTGCTTAATGTGCATTGATTAAAACTAATAAGACAGCACTTTTGCTTGCTGCTAGCTGCCTTCCTCTTACACAAACGACTTACCTGTGCTTTGCTGCATATTCTAATTTTTCCACTTTATGGATAATTTCCTTCTCTTGTTGTAGAAGTGGTTTCACTCTGATGGATGACTCTGAATAGCAAACCCAGGTGAACTAAAGCATCTCCTGAAGGGTGTCAGGGCTTGAATATATTTTGCATGAGAATCTTTAGCCAAGTAATTTGTTCAAATGCCAACGTAGTGATTCTTTTCCAATAGGGGAACTCCTATGAATCTAAACTTAAAAACGGGTAGAGGCTATGGAGCATCAGCTTCAGGTATTGCTGTTATTTTTATCCTTCACCTTTGCAGTATTTCACCTACCTGGCACTGACAGCTGCAGCAGCTGCAAATTTTGCTCTGTTTAAAAGGATATAGAATTAGTGTAAACGAGGAATAGGAATTTCCTAAAAATCAGTGCTCCCAGCACAGTCTGAGGGACAGGATGCAATGGAGTGATTTAATTACCCATCACTGAGCAAGGTGATTATAATTCTGTTTAAATTAGGAAAAAATGAATTGATTGATACTTTTATAGTAAAACCAAAGAATATTTCTAAAATATATTGTTGCACTGGAGCCCTGGAGAAGGGCTGGAACTCAGTGTCCTGAGCTACTTGCAGTGTAAGATGCTAAAAGAAACAAACTCTGGCCTTGAGTAGCAGCTGTGCTTATTTGGCTGCTGAAACTTTCCACACCATTCAGTTTAGTTTCTCATGTAAATTGAGTCTTGGATTCTGTCCTTCCACATATGTGAGACTGTCCTTTCACGGGCTTCATCTACTGCCTTCCACTAATTGCTTTATGCAAATGAATTATCTTCTGATTGAGAAAATAAGAACAAATTCCCCTTGTAGGTTCTGTACCTGACAGATTCTTGCAGACTCCTGTTAGTCCGTTAAAGACTGATCCTGAAAAAGTCTCTTGTTATGAGAAAATGTGTCTGTCTTGGGAAAGGAAAATAAATACTTTGCCTGGGGAGAAAAATAATTTCATTTTATTTTCATTTGGGGTAAATTTCATGCATGTCCTAATGATTTACTCTGTAGTACCAATCTGGGTTGAATTTGCTTCTCTGCTGTTCAGCTGCAGGTGCTGCACACCCTGTTTGTTTATGGAGTGACTGGAGTCCTTTTTATTAAAAAGCTGATTGTGGTTACCTGTGTGCTGTAGAGCCGGTGATTAATTCCACTGCAGTGCTTTGTTTCTGCTGGAATAATTTGCTGAGCAAATGGGTGGATTAAAGGCATTGCATTAAAAGTTGTAACAGTCCCTCTCTCCCCAAAGCCAAGTTGCAGCCCAAAGGTATTGACTTGGATGCTGCAGGGAATATAAATGGATTGCCTGTGATAGAAGTGGATTTGGATTCGTTTGAAGACAAACCATGGAGGAAACCAGGTGAGGCCTTACAGTTCCTTGTGGTAAATATTTTCTGCAGTTCTAGTTGTGTCTCTTTATTTTCACATGTAATTTCTGTCCATTTATTGTTGCCAGGGAACAGGGAAGCTGGAACAATGTGCTCAGCCTCTGCTGCCTGGCTAGACAATCAATGGCATTTACTGATTGAACAAGCCATGCTCTACGTAAAATTGGGTTGCATTTATTCTAGTAATTGAACTTCCCTGAAGGGAACAGCTATTTTTTTTAATGGTCTATTTTATTAATTCCCTACTTCCCGAGAACATTGCACTGATGCCAATCCAATAATGTTTGGCCTTAAAGGCAGCTGAGTGGGGTCATGATTGGGGTGTTGATACTCATTTTCCTCTCCCTGTGCAGGAGTTTGTTCTGTATCCCCAGGCCAAGCCCAGAGTTTTCCTGTGGTCCCTCCTCATTTGAGTCCTGGGGCTGCCCACACTTACTTGTATGAGGGAGATTTCTCCTCTTACAGCTGTAGGGTGCTACAAATCAGCTGCTGTTCTTCCTCTGATACAAAAGTAATTGAAGGAACTAGACATCCAGATTATTGCTGTGCTACTCTCATAAAATGTGCTCTGATGAAATGTCATTTGAAACAAAAAGCCCGCTTGCCTTTTCTCAGCCATCATTATTCTCCCTGCCAGCCCCTGTATTTTATTTATCTTTTAGCAATATTGCTGTGCTGAGTAAGTAGAGCTTTCCTGAGGTTGCCTGTGGTGTGATCTGGGTGTCTCCTGCCCACATGAAGGGCAGTGCAGTGCTGAAAGCTCCATGGGCATGTCCAGGTATCAAACCAGCACTGAAGCACCCTGCAGATAGTGCAGGCAGAATGGAACAGAAGCTTTTCTTCTGCAGGGATTTCTCCTTGAGTGCCAAGTGAGACAGAGGGGAATGGGAAGAAAATGAGTTAGAAAGAATACAGTGAAGTTCAAAGATAAAGTATGGACATGGTTGTGGCCATGCTGTCATCCCTGGACCAAAATAGAGCCAGCTGGCCCTAAAACAGTGTTGGAATGCAATAGAGGGAAGATTTCTGCAGAGCTGTGTGGTCTGTAAGTTTATTTTAGATAGCAAGTAGCTCATTACTCAACAGCCTTTCAAGTTTATATCCTTTGCAGTTAATTGTTCAGCAGCTTGGTATGTCTTTGAGTGAGGGAGGGGAAGGAGAAATCCTGTGTGGAAGAACTAATAGAGGTCTGAAATAGAGGCTGATAAAATCGACAAGTAAATGTGTTGCTGAGTTGGTGTGGATGCAGTTTGCATGTTTGGGTGGTACAGCAGGAAGAGCGGCCAGCCCAGGAGATAAACCTCACTGCTCAGACCTCACAGTCAAACCAAGCTCACCTTGGGCAGAGTTCTGCTCTGCTCCTGTAGCAGCTCTTTGTTTTGGAGTTGGTCTGTGTGGGAGTATCTTTGTGTGGGGGATGTTTGAGGGGCACCTCAGCGGGGCAGGAGATGCTTTGTAGTGCTGGGAGGTGGGAGGGGTGCTCCTGGAATTCCTGCAGCTGGGATTGCTCCTCTGCATCTCTGGTTTCTTGGCAAGCAGTTTGTGGTCACCTCTGTTATTCAGAAATGCTTGTGCTGAATTAGCACATTGCACAGGAGACTTGGCAGTGGGAGATAACACTCTGGGATGGCTAATTAGGGCTGGGACTGAACTGTAATTACTTGTGTACTCTGGGATGCATCAATAAAAACCTTCCACTTTAGCTGCCTTTCACAAAATGGGCACCCCAGAATCTCCTCTCAAAACAGTGAAGGCAGTGATGGTCAGGAAGGGAATGTGTGGGCTTAGTTCTGCCAGGAAAAAGGTTCTGTGGCTCCACCTCATTTTTGTGTTGGAGGCTGGAACTGTCACTCCTGTGCTGTGCCCAGCAGTCAGCTCATGTGGGGACAATTGGAAGAAACCAGACTGAAAAAATCAGGCTGGTGAATAAGTGGTTGCAGGGAGCTCCCAATGGCCTGTGGAGGTGCTGTGCTGTGTGTCCGAGGGGTGCCACTGCTGTGCTGCGTGTCCCACTGCTGTGCTGTGTGTCCTTGCGTGTCCCACTGCTGTGCTGTGTGTCCTTGCGTGTCCCACTGCTGTCCTGTGTGTCCCTGTGTGTCCCACTGCTGTCCTGTGTGTCCCAGAGTGTCACTCCTGTCCTGTCTGTCCCAGGGGTGCCACTGCTGCTCAGGCCATGTCCCCCTCCCACCCAAGGTGTAGCCACTGTGCTGTGTGGCACCCTCAGCTTTCTGACAGGGAAGGGCACAAGCTGGGCTCCCTGGGAAACTTTTGTTGCTTTAACCCTTTATGTAAGCAGTTAAAGGACAGCTTGAGAATGGAAGTGTGCAGAACCTCTGTTAACTCCTGCTCCCTCTGCCAGGTGCTGATCTTTCTGATTACTTTAATTATGGATTCAATGAAGAAACATGGAAAGCTTATTGTGAAAAGCAGCGGCGGCTTCAGCTGGGGCTGGACCCTGCTCCTCCCATCAGCACAGAGAACAAGATCACGGTGGGTGATGAGTGACTTCTGCTCCTGGCTCCAGGAAAACTGGGATTGTGTTTGTAGTCACAGAGTTGAGAGATACCTTAGTCCTGAACTATTCTGTGTCCTTTCAGTAAGGAGAAATACAAGAATGAATCTTTAAAGATTAAATCTTTGTTGAAAATCTCTCTCTGTGTGGAAGGAATAGTTCCATCAGCCTGGCAGGTTTGAACCACTACAGCAGCAAGACTGGAGTGAATTTCCAGTTGACATGGAGGGATATCTGCTTAGAAAACCCTCTGGATGGGAGAAGTGCAGGGAGCGGAGCTGGGCCTCCAGCGTTGTTTTGCTCACTGCTGGTGCTGCTGGTGTGGCAGCCTTTTGTGTTTGCAGACTGCTTTGGCCATCAACCTTGCAGGAGACCATGGTGGCCATCAAAACTTCAGCCAAATTGTCAGCACAGCAAGTATTGCTCGTTCCAGTTTTGACTTAGTGACTCCATGGAGAATGATATGAGTTTAATAAACTCCTAACAGGACTTCTGATGGGAGACAGTGGACAGCAGGCTGAGGCTGGAATGGCCAGTGGCTGACAGAAATGGCCGTGCCTTGACTGAAGAATAGGTTGCTGTGATTGTTCCTTTTCTTTTGCTGAAGGTTAACCTCTGGTGCTCCATTCAGTTGAAAGAAGGGCACAGCACCCATATGTTATCTATTACCTTTCATAGGTTCAGCAGGGAAGAACAGGAAATGCTGAAAAAGAAGTGGAAAACAACATCATCAAAACAGAGTTCAAAACAGACTTCTTGGCTCTGGTGGGAGGACGAATGAAGGCTGGGCCTCCTCCCAACAGGTAAGAGAGGAGCTTGTTTTTCATGGGGGCACCTGGGAACATCTGAGTCTCCTCAAGCCTCAAAGAGAAGCTTTTAAGCTTGGCAGGAAGCTGCTGTGGTCACTCATTCAGTGTCACCTCCAGCAGTGCAACCCCTGCCTGCCCATTCCCCCCTCCTTGGCACAGGGAGGGAATCCTGGATCCCAGCTGATGGGACACATCTCTGGGAGTGGAAGGAGCCGGGCAAACACCTCAGCTTTGAGGGCTCACACTGCTGACATTGCTTGTGCTTGCTTGGCTTATTCCTACTCCCACGATGTTAATCTTTGCCTCCTCAAGTGGAAGTGGATTACGAGTTTGGCAGAGGATAAGAGGAGCTGTTGGTTCCTGAGCCTGTGTGCGACGCTGCTGGATGTGTGGTAAAACAACTGAGTCATTCTGAGGGGCAGCCTCTGCTGGGGAAACCTCTTGGCCCTTAGGAGATCGATGGGGTTTTATCAAAAGCTTCAGAAGAACATACCAGGCGAGCCAGAGCTTTGGGCTCAGGGTGTTGCTGTTGCTTCATTCACAAAACAGCTTTTGCACACCTGCCTTGCAGAAAGCAGCCCTGCATCATCCCAACTTTACCCCTTGTCTGGGAACCAACTCTGTGCTTCAAGGGTGAGCATTAAAGCTCTGCTCAGTCTGTTGGATTGGAGCACTTTGGGGCCATTTCTGTCCCGGTGTGTAATCCCTGTTTTTATACACCTATCTGCTGTGGTTCTTTGGATCACATTTCTGGGTGTTCAGAGAACCCAGAGGGGTGTTCTGGGTGTTCCCTCCGAGCCCTGCTCTGAGAGAAATTGTTGAGGAATGCAAACGGGCTTCTCCTTGGCTTCTTGTCCCAATCTGAGAGATGTTTCCCTGGTGGGAAAGAAAGCATAAAACCAATCTGCTGACAGCAGGGAAAATTGCTCCTTCTGGTGCTCCTGAGGCTAAAAAGATGCCTGTGCTTTGTCCCAGGAAGCTGGGTGGGACCATTGATGTGATCGGGGGCCAGGCAGGCACCATCCGCAGGGTGGAAGGGAGACGCCGGGATAAACACGCCTCGGAGGAAAACCCCATCCAGGTAAAGCCTCTGGGCTGCCCTGACAAATTGCTGATTTTATTGCACTTCTGGTGAACCCTGGGCAGATGTTTGTGTGTTCCTGACCTCCCATATCCCAGTTCATACCTGCAGAGCAGCAGGTAGTACATTGACCCTGCATGGATCATTCCCTTCTGCAGGCCCAGTTAATTTCTGGGTTAAAACTTTGTCTTGCTAGGAGCCAGATTTGTCCTTTAAAGACCAGTCTTCCCTTTGGAATGGTAAGGCCTGAGTTCTTTCATCTTCAGCTCTCCCAAAGTATTCCTAGGAGTGTGTAGCTGGGAATCTCTTCTGTGGATTATTCCCTTCCCTTCCACTGTGGGATTGGAATCTTCAAATCTGCAGTGAAGGGTTTGTACCTGGGGCTGGTGTTTCTCTGTACTTTAAAGTAACATTTAGTCTCAAATCAGTTGGTGCAGCCCACACTTCAGACTGAGCCTGGGCCTGTGTTACTGGATCTTGTCCCTTACAAGAAAGGAAAGCCTGAGTTTAAAGCTGGTCTCAGTTCTGTGTTTGCCTGCCCAGTCTGTGACCACAATGTTCTGGTTGGTTCCTAGGCAGGAAACTGCAGGGTCTGAGGACCATCTGCCAAACCCCCTTCTCTTAACCACCTTCCTCCTGCCAACACTGCTGACTTGCCAGGAAAACCTAAACATGAAACCTTTCCCTTCCTAGGCCTGATTCCTTGGGTTTTTCTCCATGGTTGTGTGGTCCACTTATTTTCTTAGTAGTCAGTTTTCCAGATTTTGCCAACAAGATGAGTTTGCCTGAGAGACAGAATTAGCTTGGAAGGGGTTGTTTGTTGTTCCTCCCCGTCAGCAGCAGTGCCAGCTGCACTCCAGGTCACTGTGGTGCCTCTGTAGTTTGGTCACTCTTCAGGCATGGCCACAGTCCTGTTGTGATGATGCTGCCAGCACTGTGAGGGCCCTGCTGCAGGGGCAGAGGGATCGAAACGCTCTTTTCTCATTGCTGTGCCCCTCAAGGTCCTGGGAGACCATGGCAGTAAGCCCCAGCCCCCCCAGCAGCCCCAGCAGCCCTCCCAGCCGCAGCAGCCTCCTCAGCAGCAGCCGTTCGCTCCACCGGCAGGGCCTCCGCCTCCCCCGCTGGCCGGGCCTCCTCCTCCACATTTCCTGCACCCTCCTCCTCCAGTGACCTCTGTGCCACCTCCCCTGCATCCTCCAGGTACGTGTGCACTCCCTGCAACCTCAGCTGGGATGTCCCAGGCTTGCAGCAAACCAAAGGTGTCATGGTTCAGTGCCATGGGATGGGGCAGCACTCAGGAAACAGATCCTTACCCCTGGCCAGGCTTTGTTTAGTCTCCATCAGCCTATTTAATATTTGCCCTGAATTGGCAGCTGCTCCTTGAAAAAATCTCCTCTGGGCTTTGTTTCCCTGAGGGAACCTTCCAGTGCTACTGATCCATTTGCTCTGTTGATAAATGTCAAGAAGCAGATTCCTGTTTCTCTGGAGGAAGCTGAGAACTGTTGCTTCTGGCTTAAATGCACTAGGCTGAAGTGAGGGGGCCACACTCTGGGCTTCCCCTGGTCCTGGAGCTGCAGCCAGGCTCTGGAGAAGGCTCCAGGAGCTCTTCATGCAGTGACTCCTGCCTGAGGAGGATTTGCTGCAGCACTCACAGTTTTTTTTCCCTGATGACTTTTCCATGGTAGTTTTTCCTACTGTCTTAGATTAAAATGTTTGACAAAACCGAGATGGAAACACTAGAGTGGAACCTGCAGCAGGTTCTCCTCTCCAACTCCTTCAGTTGTTCTGAAGACCAAATCAATTGTTCTTGTGTTCATGCTCAGAAAAGGAGTTCCCCAGTGTAAGAAAACAGCAACATTTTAAATTATAAAGGTAAAAAGATCATCATTTGGGAAAATTCCATAATTTATAGGCTAATTCCTGCTTAGTGGCACCAATTTTTCTGCTGCTCTGTTTGCTCCAGTATGTGAGATTTATTCAAAATTGTGCTTTGAAGCTTAGCTGAGATACAGAGAGTCCATGCAGTACAGAGAGGCCATGCTTTCTCTGTTGTCCTCACTTCTTTTCTCTGCTTATTTCCACAGGCCTGCCACCTCCAGGTCCAATTCCAGGTAGGTGTTACCTTGTCGTTAATAACAGCAGCAATTTTGATCACACAGGTTCAGAGCATTTGGACATGAAATAAGATGGCAGCAGTTTAGAGCACAGTTAATTTAAGATTAACAAACTCCAACTCAGCATTGAACCTGAGCTGATCATCTTCTATTCTGATATAAATCTGTAGGTCAGAATCACTTGATTGTTGCATTCTGATCAGAATGCAATGTGTCTGCATCCCAAGAACCACTTTTCTTCCATAGGGCTATAAGAGTTAATTGTTACTCCTTGATGAATCTTATGTTCAGTATTTATAAGCCAAAATGGAAGGTAATTTTTGCTTTGTTTTTCTTCCCATATCCCTACAAAACTAACAGAGCTTTAGGATGTGAGTTTGTTGAGGAGATTCTACCCTGAAGGAAAATTACTCCATTTTAAACAGGGCCTTGTTTAGAATAAAAAGGTGTTTTAATGGTTTCTAACTGTGAGCAGCACTTGTGAAGCTGCAAGATCTTGGTGCTGATTTACCCTTCTGTGTCCAGGGTTGTTCCCACCACCTCTGGCACCACCACCAGCTCTCCTCATCCCAACCTTGGATGGGTAAGACCACACCTGGGTAAGATCACACCATGGGAGCAGCTCCCCTGCAGGGAGGAAGGGAAGAGAACAGGTCCAAAATCAGTGCTGGGGATGCATGGTCTGGTCCTGGGTTGGGGTGGGGGGTGAGAGCAGAGTCTGTCAGGAATCCTCTGTGCATTCACCTGGATTTGTCATATTCAAGGCACAGGAAGGAGCCAGTAAAATCTAGGTAAAGCCCAGAGTAGCTGATGACATGATTTGTTACTGCAGATGCTTTCTCTGAAGGTGCTCCAGGCAGTTTATGAGCAGAGATGCTTTCCCAGGGCAGGCAGTAGGATTATGGCAGGTTTGGAAGCTGTGGTGAAACCTGTGAGCATTTCTGGTTGTGGGATTCCCATAAGAATGCTCCATAGACCTCCAGGAGAAACAGGGTGAAGCTGCAGCACAGGCAGAGCTGTGGGGGTCCCTGATGTCAGTAACTCACCCCCTTTTCTCTCCCAAAGGCAGCCAGCCAGCTACAACAACAGGCAGCCACCTCCCTTTGGCTACAACTCTGCAGGTGAGCACTGGACAGGACACATCAGCTGCTGCTCCCTCTCCCCTGGTTCTTGGCAGCCCAGGCTCTTCTGAGGCTGACACACATCAGGTGTGCTCCAGCTCCAGGCTCTTGCTGTGTCCCAGCCCATCCCAGCCAGGAGCACACGCTGGGTTTGCTGCCCTCAGTGCTGTGCAGGTGTGCTGATGCAGTTTTGTGGCTGAGTGCTGAGGCTCAGCTCCCTGTTCCAGGGCAGATCCCCAGCACAGAGAAGCCTCTCCAGTGCCTCAGCAGTGTGTTCTGTCCATTGGCACACACATGTGCTCACCCTCACTCACATTCTCTCCCTTTTTCCCCACTCCCAGGGATTAGCACAACCATCCACAACTACTGAGCTTGGCATCTCCTCCTGGAGCTTTTGAATCCCCCTCCCCCTGTTCACCCTCTCCCTTGCCTACACCATCTCCTGTGGGTTTGGAGAGAGGCAGAGCTGGCATTTCAGCAGGTTCCCCTCCCTGGTGCAGCCCCAGTTCTCCCCCAGTCCTGTAGGGACCTGGCTGTGCTGAGCAGTGGAAGCCCGGGCAGCCCTGCAGTGCCAGCCTACAGGATGGGGTTGGAGGAGTAGCAGTGCCAGCCCTTCCCAAGGACAGGAGCCTCCAGTGCTGCCAGATGTGGCACTGCTTTGGGATACAACCTCACTGCTCCAGCTGGCCACCTCTGCCTGGGAAATGCTGGTGGCTCTGGGCTCCCCAGGTGACATCCTTCACTGGCAGCTGGTGCCCCAGCCCTCCCCAGGTGCCACCCTAGACCAGAAGGTACCTGGTGGGAGGTGGGACCTTGTCCAGGTTACCAAGAGCCCAGAGCTGACAGAGACTCTGCAGTGCTGCCTGTAAATGCCTGCTCTTGTGCTTTCCTCAGGGACAAGGAGTTCCCTGTTCTTAGCAAACTGCTGGAAGTGAAGGGAAGGACAGCAGGGAGCTGGGCCATTGTCTCCTTGGCTCCAGCTCTGCTGCCAGAGGGGATGCTGGGCATGCTCTGGATGATGGAGGGTTCTGCTCTCTGCCTGCAGATTCAGGTTTCATCAGCTACCCCCCCATCTCCACGTCCCACACGCCCTGGGTGACCACGGTGGACAAGGGCACGAGCAGCTCCAGCAGCAGCCACTGGGAGTACTCGGGCTCCAGGCGGGATAGGGAGCGGGAACGCGAGCGGGAGCGGGACAGGGAGCGAGACCGGGACCGCGACCGCACCCCGACCACCAGTGAATACAACAAGTGAGTGAGTGCTGCCCTCCTGCTGCTCCCTGGCCCACCTCAGCGTGCCTGGCCAGGGGCTGGGGTATGGGGACACCAGCTGAATTCCCTGGAATGTCTGGGGAAGAGCTCCTTTGCATTAGTAACTACAGCACAGGCCAGGAGCTGTATCACTGCACAGCAATCAGCTGTGGCTGATTTCCTGTCTCGGGGTCTGGGGTTTTTTGTTTAAATCCAGCAGAACCAGTTCCTCTTGCTCTCCCACGAGGCCAGTCAATGAAATAGCCCCTCTGTGTTTACTCAGTGTTTCACAGCTCAGTGTGAAGCACTGGCTACAGGAGCTGCTGCTTCTTGTCTTCTAAATGTCACTGTCAGATCAAAGGACAAACAGCCTGCTCTGCTCTCCTGTGGGGTTGGGAGTGCCATTCCCTGGGAGTCAGCCAGGAAATGGGAGCAGGACTGGAGAGACCACCTTGGTGGGAGCTGCTGTGACCTCGGCTGACAGCAGTGACAGAGTACTTGGGAAAGGACAGGAGGCTTGGAGCCTCCCTGTGTTGATCTAAGGTGGAGGCTGGGCTGCAGACACTTCCCAAACCCATCCCTTTGGTGTTCAGTCAGCAGCAGCGTCGGTGTTTTGCAGGCTCCAGGCTCAGAAATGCCAATAATCATTCAAAACATGATCAGAATGTGCATTCCTGGCACAGGGTGCTTCCTGCTGGGGAGCTTCCGAGCCCAAGGAGGGAGCAAACAGGGCAGTGTGCTCCTAATACTTAGGTTTTTTCCTTTATAAGCTTTTGGGTACTGTGGATGGGAGGGGGAGAAAGAGAACAGAAGACAAGCTTGCTAAAATTGGAAGAGCTCAGACTCCCCCACTTCCTGGTCCATGCTGGAGCCAAGGCCTGGGATCAGCACTCCTGAACGCATTGCTGGGTGGTGTGGAGCACCCTGGTGCAGGTCAAAGCAGGGCAAGTGGCCATGCAGTCCTTTGGAGCACTCCCAGCTGATTGATCCTGCAGGTTTATTTGTCCAGCTTTGTTTCCAGGAGTGTCAGAACAATGTCCCTTGGCTTACTTTCTCCCAAGTCTGAGTATTGTTCCTGCAGAGGGACTTGTTAATCCTTTGGATTTTGGCTTTCAGGAGGGGGTGTAGAGGGGAGTGTGGGATGTCTGAGTTTGGGGTACACCCTGCCCCTCCTGGGGATTGAATGAGGTGCTTGGAGCAGGTAGAGAAGTGCAGACAGAAAGCTGTGCTCACAGTTTGAGGTTTGGAGCTTGTGGGGAAGAGAACAACCCCTTACACAAAAGGGTGAGAGGTTATCTGGGGTGTCTGTGCTGAGGGAATCACAGCAGCGGGGAGGGAGCAATGAGAGTGCCGTGTTTCTGTGTGTCAGGAGCACCCCCAGTCAGTCAGGGGTGCCAGATGCTTCTGTGAGAGTTCCTGCAGCCCTGCCCTGTGCCTCAGGCCCATGTCCCTGTGCCCACATGTCCCCTGTCCCCGCAGTGACGATGAGCGGTACCGCTACTACAGCCGCGAGCGCAGCTACGACTTCGAGCGCGATTACCGGCGCAGCCGCGACCGCAGCCGCGAGCGCGAGGAGCGGCACCGCGAGCGCCGCCACCGCGACAAGGACGACAGCAGCAAACACAAATCCTCCCGCAGGTCAGTGCTGGGCAGCACCTCTGGGTGCTCAGGGTGGGATGTCAGCCTGCCTCATCCCAGCTCCCTCTGACCCACTGCCTTGGGCGGGAGGAACCCTCTGGGACAGGGGAAGGAGAGCTTGGGGTGGAGTTCCTGCTCAGTGGGTGAAGGAGGGATTGAGCTGGGCTCAGCCTCTCAGCAAAGCTCCCAGCTGAACAAAAGCACACGAAGAGGAGGTGCAAGGCCATGACAGAAGCATCAGCTGTTGGTCCTGCTGCTCCTGTGCACCAGGGCAGAGCTTACAGGATCAAAGGTTGGGAAAGACCTGTAAGATTAGTCCAGCCTGTGACCCAACACTACCTTGTCACCATGGCACTGAGTGCCACATCCAGCCCTTCCTCAAACATCTCCAGGGACAGTGACTCCATCACCTCCCTGGGCACCCCATTCCGGTGCCCAATCACTCTTCCTGTGAAGAACTTCTTCTGCCTGCACTCAGAGATTGCCTCTTGAGCAGGAGGGGCAGAGCTCTTGCCCAGAGCCTGATAGTGAGGGGGGTGATGGTCTGCACAAAGGTGAAACTTGGGGCAGAGCAGCATGTCCTGAAATCACAGCTTTTCTGCAGAAAATGGATTTGCAACAGATGATCTTCCTGGAAGAGCAGTCTCCAGCAAAGTAGCAGGTCTGCTGAGGCAGGTTTTGTGCTCAGGTCCTGTGGCACTTCACATCCCATTAATGACTTGCTCTTGCTCTTTTTTTTCCTTGATGCTTCAGCTCCCTTCTTTTAGGTGAAATTCCTGTCAGCTCTGTAGGTAATTGCCCTTATTTTGAAACTAGTATCAGAAAAACTCCTATGTAGTTACTGGAGGAAAAAGGCTGTTTCTGTCCTTAAGGAGACAAGTAGTTTTCAAGGAAGGACTGATTGCTGAAGGGTTGGAAGCAAAATGATAGGAAGAAAGACTAAGACCATAGTAAAAATTGAATACAGAGCAAATGGAGGCTGAGCTGCTATCAGACAAACAAGTCATTGGCTTTAGGGGTATTTCTCAGCTTCCTCTACTCAGAATTGAAACCTTGGAGCAGATTCCTCACTGTAGGAATCCCAGCCCATGGTCCCCTCCAACCCAAACCATTCTGGGCATCCCTGCTTGAGGGAAGGGTTTGAGCCTGTTGGAGGCATCTGCAGATGAAAGGGTTTCATTTCCAGCTTCCTGCAAACTGAGCAGTCAGAAGGAAATCACTGACGCTGATTTCAGTATTAAAGGACTGTCACATTGTCCCAGCATAAACCTCTGACACGTTGGCCACGAGGTGGCTGAAGGTGTTTTGTGGAGAGGCAGCAGCCTTTTATTTTTCCCTATTTTTTTTTTGCCTTTAATGACTGTGAAACCATTTATTAAACCAGTCAGAAAATTACTTGAAGCCAGGAGCTTTTCAGCCAGGTTCAGCCAGTTCTGTGTCTGCTGCTAAACTGGAATTCCAGCTGTGCTAAGAATTGGTCTGTGCGCCTGATACTGTCTCTGCTCATGGAGCTGTGCCTGCACAGTCCCTGTTTATCCTGGGATAAATTTATCTGCTTGTTCCTGTACTCTCTGCTTTAACTCAGCCACCTTCACACCACAGTCAGCTCCTGAGAGCTGCCTTGGTTTGGACCTGTGGGAGAAGCAGCAGAAAATCTCCTCCCAGGAGGGGCCAAGGCAGAGCTCCCCCCTTTCCTGGTGGGAGGCAGAGCTGCTCCTGGGGCTGTGCTGGCTGTGAGGAGCAGCTGGCAGGGCACAGGCTCAGAGCATACACAGCCTGGGACTGCTCCCACATCTCAGAAATCCTGGATAAACATCCCCAGTTATCCACCCACATCTGGAAAAGTGGATGAGATAAAAGAGTTCTAAAGCACGAGGGCAGTGGAGAGCCAGGTCAGGTGTGAGTCAGCAGAAGTGGAAACAGGATCTGCCTCCCATGGGGAAATCCACATTTTTCTCGCTCCACTGAGCCCTTTGCTGCCTCTAGTCCAGGGATTTCCCCAACGTGTTCAGAGGAGTGAAAGTTTCAAGTGAAGGTTTCATCTTGGCTTTAGGACTCCTCCTCCTCCTCCTCTCAGCCTCTGCTGTGTCAGAATTGTTGGAGCTCGCTTGGGAGTGGAAGAACATGGAGATATTGCCTGTGGACACTGCCAGCAGTGGCAGAGTGTGACAGTGTGTGACAGTGTGATGGTGGCAGTGTGT
>VZSR01000193.1:1675868-1698437 GCA_013398615.1 Brachypodius melanocephalos
TGCTGCTGAGGTGGCTCCCATTGGTGGGGATCAAAGCCCTGTGCCCATGCCTGGCCCCTGCTGTGGCAGGGCTGTGTCTGATGTCACTTTGTCCCCTCTGTCCCCTGCCCAGGAAGCAGCACGAGAGCGAGGAGGGGGAGAGCCACCGGCGCCACAAGCACAAAAAGAACAAGCGGAGCAAGGAGGAGAAGGAGGCCAGCGAGGATGGGGCCCAGGAGGGCGAGGAGCAGGACACCAAGGAGTGAGGCAGCCCCCAGCAGCCCTGGGCAGGAACTCACTGCTGTGGAACCAGCGTGGCTTTGGTGATCTTTTGGTTGGGGGGTGATTTTTTTTTATTACTATTATTTTTTACTTTTTTGAAGGGAAGAGGCTGACTGGGCGAGCCGTGGCACAGCCGGCAGCGCTCCGGGAGCTGAGGCTGCGCATGCCCTTCAACTTCCTTTTTCTGTTTGTTTTTGATACAAGACAATACAGCAGTACTAGCTACAAAGCACTGAGCTACTCCACTCATCCACATCCCTAGGGAGAACTTTGGTGTATCAGATCCTATGGTTTCTGATGGAAGATGGCTTCAGCTGAAACTAATGCAATTAGGTCATAGTTCTTGGTTCTTTCTGTCATCATCATTCCTTTTTGAGAACTAGGACAGTAAGTGTGACTTGAAATTTATTGTCCAAAGAACGGCGTGATTTAGGTCCCGGGAACCAGCTTAGAATCTGGTGTCCAGTAGTGAAAAGTCTCATCCCTGAATAAACTTCTTTATAGCTACAAAAGCAGCTTCTGCTTTCTCCGTGGCCAGCTGGGCGTGCCAGGAGGAGCTGCAGGATCTGCTCCAGGCGGGCACAGGGGCCTGCCTGGATGTGACAACTTCCAGGAGCTGCTGAGGGTGTTCACACAGCGTGTGCAGAGGCTCCAAAACTGGCTTTTTTATCCATGGCTAAGGTAGTTCTGTCATGTTACACCTCTACATGAGGAATCAATGAAGATCCATAGCAAGAGCATGAATTTCTCTTTAATTCCTTTTGACTTAACTATTTTATTTCCTTTTTTTACTCTGAGTTGACTGAATAACCTAGAGTGCAGTAGAGAACACCAAGTCCCAGTTAGCAGTTTGCCCTCGTGGGGTTGGCGTTTCTATTTGGGTATCACCAACACTCCTGTCCAATGCATTCCTTTCCCTTAGATCCCAAAATAAATTTAGTCAAATTCCAAAGTTTCTTTGGACTTAGTATTGTTGGGAAAGGGGCAACAGATGTTTCTGGGTGGGAAGAACAGGGGAAATAATTTTGAGGGGTTTTGTCTGGTCCTTAGGATCCTGCCCTTCTGTTATGTGAGCCCACAAATGTCTCATTTTTCCTTTGACTTGTTATTTAAAACTGTCTGAAATATTTGTCTTAAAATAATATGGTTCTGAAATGTTCTGTATTTTTTGGTATTGTAATCTTAGAAATCTTGAGTGTGCTGGGAAGTGTCCAACCTGTGCCAGGAGAGCCTTTTGGTTTGGGCTCAACACTGTGACAGGGCAGTGCTGTGTTTGTGACTGCAGAGCCCAGGGGAGGAGGAGGAGAATTGGGGTTCTGCTGGGTTTTGGGTTTCATGGAGATTTTTTAATGTGCTTGAGCTCCTGGGAAATGTGTGTGCACTAAGCCAGGGTTAGCTGGGATCAGGCTGCAGGGAATTCCTGCCTCTGCAGCCCCGGTGGAGCCCAGATTTGGGAACATCACTCACTGCCCCTGGGCAGCTCTGCAAGCTCAGCAATCGCAGCTCCTGGCACTGGGTGTGCAGGGAACAAGGGAATCCTCCTGGCAGCTGCTGCTCAGGGCAGGCCTTCAGCTGGGAGTGCCCAGAAGCTTTTGGGAGAATGAGCTGAACTTGCTGTGCCTCAGAGAAATCAGAGCAGAGCAGTGAGGAGGATTCAGGAGTGCTTGGTCCCTGCTCCCTGGCACACAGACAGAGGTGCCCACCCTCCCTTCCAGAGCCCTTGGCTGGGGCAGTGACGGGGGGAGGTGCTCAGCCCCCTCAGGTGCTGCATTTGGTGCTGATGAGCCAGGCTGGCTTTGTCCAGCACAGGACCTGTGACCTTGGTGGCAGCCAGTGCCAAAGGGGGGCCTGTGCAGTGCCCCCAGCCCCTCTGAGCTGGATTTTCCTGCCTCCAGCAGGAGCAGAGCTGCCACTGGGATGTTGCACCAGGTGAGTGGGGGTTTGGCCCCCCAAGGACATTTCTCCCCCCTTTGCATGCTCAGGTGTCCCTGGTACCTCTCCCCACTCCTGATCTCTGCACTGCTGCAGTGACACAGTTAAAGGTGATCACACTCAGGCTGCATCCCTGGATCCAGCCCTGCTGCTGCTGTGGGAGTGGGAGCAGGGAATGCAGCGTGGATTCAGCCAGGCCTGCACCTCCTCCTGTGTTACCTGAACGAGCTGGAGCCAAGTCACAGAATCTGCTGAGGTGGAGGGGACCTTCACTAATGAGGGCAGGCTCTTGGGGCCAGGAGCAGCTGTGAATTTAAGGTAAATAGTCTTTGTTTCTTTTAATTAAATAGAGGTAAAATGTTTGCCTTTACTATCAGGGAAATGTAAGAATGGGCTGTTGGAAATAAATCTGTAACTGTACCAGGAAGCTGCTGCAGGTTTCCTGGTGTTGAGGGATTTTTCCCAGGCTGTATTTCAGGATAGTCCAGCTCCTTTCCTGGGAGGAGCAAAGATAATTACTCTGTTTCCTGCTATGGGGTCACTGCTTGGAGCAGCCCTGCTGAGGTGACCTGTTCTGGGGGCATGAGCTGCTACATGCAAAGAAAAGGTAAAAACCACATCTTGAATGCATATTTGCCAGCAATATTACAATAATTTATAAAGGCATCAAAACAAATTCAACATCTATTAACAAGCTGATTTTGGAAACAAAATTTAAATTATGAGGACATTTTGGTGAAGTTGAAGGCACCTTGAAAGGAGGTGGAGTAAAAATGGTTCTGCAGCCTCCTCCTCCCTCCACTGCCAGCCCAGCAGCTGCACAGCTCTTCCCTCCTGCCCTTTCCCCACATTTGGAGCAGGCAGTGGGAATCACCCTCTCTCTGTCCACATCAATATTTACTGTTCTAGGCACAGATTCTGCACATTGATTGGAAAGAGAGAAAAAATTGCTTCATGTTTTTGTGTCCCAGCGAGGTCAATGATGAGTTTTCCTTTGTGGATTATTTTGCTCTCAGCATTCAGTAGAACAGCAGGAAAGCAGCCCTGGAGTCCAGGTAGCCTCAGCTGTGCTCAGAGTCCCCGGAGGTGTTTCCTCAGCCCAGCCACGGCTGATGTGAGGATGGAGCTGAGGTTCCTGCAGTGTCCTGGGCTCTGGGACAGGCCCTGCTGTCCCTGCCCTGCTCCCAGTGCAAGAGGTGAAGTCACTGTGTGTAAACAAGGCCCAGGGACAGCAAGTGACAAAGTGCCAGCCCAGGAGAGGCTTCAGCCAGGGCTGGGCTCTTTACTGCTGCAAGGAATTAAACATTCATTGGAGGCAGCGTTTGGACAGGGGACAGACTCCTTGGATTCTTACAAAGCTGGTCCTGCAAAAGGTGCAGCAGGGCCAGCACAGGAGGAAAGATCTCTCAGTGCAACCAATCATTTCTACTGCTCATTAAGCTGCTAAAAAAGGGAATTGCTTCAGGTGAAGTTTACAAGGAGGAACTTTCACAGTGTCGGAGGTCAAATCACCCTGCCTAGGCTTCAGTTCTTTAGTTCTAAATTTTAACTGCACAGAGGGTGTGAACTGAGGCCAGGCTGGGCACAGTCTCCTTCTGGAGGTGACTTTTCCTGCAGCCAAGGATCCTTTGAGCTTCCCCTGATCCCATGAATTGATATTTTGCTCCAGCTGCAAGAGGGACATGAATAGAGCTGCAGGAGGAATCTCACCTGCCTGACAGGACAGGTGCTCCTGCCCCTGCCTGAACTCTGCCCCTCATCACTGGAAATATAAAATAAGACAGGAATAAGACACCAGCCTGTTCCCTTCCTCACCTTCCTTCTGAGGAAAAAGCTGCTTTTATCAATCCCAACACCAGGGAAACTTGGTGCAATACTTGTGTGAACCTTGCCCTTGACCTTTGGTAAAGTCACATTTTGCAATATTGTATTTCAATGAAACCCCTCTTGATACTTTTGAGAGTGGTTCTTCGAGCTGTTGAAATTGTCCCTTTGCAACAAATCAGTGGAGTTGGCAGGATCCTAAACTGGGATTTGTGACAGGAGCCTCATCCAGGTCCCACAGCTCCAGCAGACTCACCCAGCAGCTCTGAGATACCCTGGGGTTTGAATATTCACACATTCCTGGGTTGCTGTCACCCAAAAATGAGGACTGGGAAATCCTGAGAGATGGAAGTGCCTAAATTGACTCCCCATCCTTATGGATTTTGTAGCTGCTTCTAAAGGCTCTGTTTTAACCCACTCAAATACTCAATGGAAAGCAGAGCCCCCAAAATCAAGGCAAGCCTCAGCAGCCTCCAGGGCAGGTTCTGGAGAAACACTGGGAAGAGCTTTCTGTGCACCACCAATCCTAAGGAGCCTGAATGAGCCTGGGAAGCTCCAACAACTGTTGGATTAACCCTGACTTTGAATTCAACATCCAGATTTGTTGGTAAAATGTTTTCCATAGAAAGGAATCAAGGAGTCTTCCATGGCAATGCACCAGGAGCAGGAGTGGAGCAGTCCCTGTGTCCCTGGCAGGGGGAGCCTGGGTGGTCCCAGCTGCAGTTGGATCCCTGGAAGTGTTGGGGGTTGTTGGAGCTGTCACACGAGGCTCCCTGGCCAGGACACCACGGTCAGGGTGACTTTGTTCCTCTGCTCCTTCAGCATTGGGATTAACTCCGAGTTGCTCATTCCGATTGCTGGCACTCCATTCACTGCCACGATTTCATCCCCACACCTGCCCAAAGACAGCATCCACTCAGGATGGGTTCATTATTAACCCTGAGCCCACCCTGAGCCAAATCAACTCCACCACCCCAAAGAACTCCTTCCCTGAGGCAGAGGGTAAGGGAAAAGGAGAGCACTGCTGGTGCTGGGGTGCCAGCAGTGAGGGGCAGGGAGCAGGAAGAGCTGTGCTGGTACAACACGGATGGCCCAGGCCAGGCCTGTAGCTGCAGGCACCGAGCAGCGGCTCCACTGCCACCATCAGAGGGTGACAGGGACCTGCCCCCCTCAGGCACCCCCCTTGGGAGGGGTGCAGGGGCTGAGCCCCACAGCCCTGCTGTCCCTGCACTCACACAGGAGCCCAGCTCAGCCCAGCTCCCTGCACCCACCTGGGTCCCCTCCCTGTATCTTTGGTGCCCAGGAGCCAGCTCAGCACCCAGAGATGCCCGTGGGGTCCTGCAGCCCCACCCTGCTCCTCTCACTGGGATCTCTCACCAGCAACCACAAAGCTCCAGTTCAGGGTCCTGCACAGGAGGGCTCTAGGTGCTTGTGCTGGGATACTTTTCCTAATCCAAGAGGTTTTTTATACTCTGGAACCTCCAAGATTCATCTCAAACATCCCCATTCTACTTTTACCTAATTACTCAGTTAAGCCCTTCACAGTTAGGTTTTAAAGGGCTGTAAATTCCTTTTCGTTGCACCTTTATGGAGAAGCCAAAACAGTGCTTAACGCAGGGCTTAGTTTGTTACAAGTTTGGCAACAGCATTAACTCTCAAAGGAGTGCCAGACCGAGCCATTATCGTGGAGCTGAGCTCCTTCCAAGGGTCAGAGTCTGGAAAACCCCCAGCCCTGGTGGTGGTGATGATTCCCCGGGTACCTCACACCTACTTGAGTTTCCTGTCCCGGAATGCGGGAGTCCCGGGCACGATGGTTTTGATGAAGAAGGGTTGGTTTCCTTTGCTTTCCTCAAAGCCTCCCACGATGCTGAAGCCCCAACTTTCCAGGTTTCCTTTACTAAGGACAACATCTTGGCAGAAGTGAAGGTTGCTGTTGTCAAAAACAGAGAAGTTATGAGGAAAATTGCCTGAGCAGGAGTTTATGCTTTCCCTCATGGAAAGCACAGCTAGGAACAGCCTCATTTTCCTGGTTTTGGGATTTGACTCGTTTGCAAGGCATCTCAGAGGTTAAATCTCAAATGGGATGATGCCAGTCCTTTAGAAATCTTTTCTGAGTGTTGGTTTAAGAGCTAAGAGGTTTGGGACCTACAACAACTTCATTGAATTCTGCTAATGAACATCTCAGCACCAGTGACAAACCCAGCTGAACAGTGAGCAGCAGCTACACCCATCAGTTCATGAGAGTAGAGGGGTTTTAGCCCCTCTGTGCCCTGCATTGGTACCAGGAAGATTTTCAGCATCACTGGCAGCAAATGTGAGCTGCAGCAGCTGCCAGATGAGAGCAGGGAAGGGCTTTCCTGCAGGATCCAGGATGTGTAGATCCGATTTTGGGCGAGAACTCCCTGGTTGTGGATGCGGGCCAGTGATGTTTGTCTGCTCAGGGAGCCGGGGAATGTGAGCTGGAGGTGCCAGCAGCGCTGCCCGAGCTGGTGGCACCGAGCCCCGCGGAGCCTTGGCCAGGTGACACCGGAGGTGTGGCAGGAGCGTCTGCTGTGGTCTGGCTCCAGTCTGGCCCCAGCTCAGGTTCCATCCTGGCACCGCCGAGCTGTGAAACTGCTGCTCATCCTCACCCCGCTGAGCTATTCCATCAGCTAAACTTTTCCTAATAAACGTTTTTGCCTCAAGGGCTTTGCTTGAGCCGTTTGCAGAGGAGTCTCAGATTTCAAAAGCGTTCCCAGTTAACTTCTCACCAGGAGAAAGATCCAATTATCTACTTTCAAACTGTAATTTACTTTTGTAGGAGTTTTTCACACATAAACACCAGGAGACCCAGCTCCAGCTTACTGATCCCTCCATGGTTTCCTTCCACAGGTACCACACAAGTGCAAAAACACAGCTCTGAGCCATGGCTGTGGCAGCTTCTGCAAATAAACAACCCCAAGAGCAACAGTGGCAAGGGCTACGTCAGCACGGAACAGAAATAAAAACATCAGGCACGTTCCCCAGGAGCCGGGAAGGGCTCTTTGCTAGGAATCCCTTTTCCATATTAAAACGGGGTTCTAAGAAGAGAAACTTGAATTTACTACGACCAAAACTGTCTGTGGGAAAAGAACTGGAGAGTTTTGGGAAGGTCGAGGTGCAAGTTTATGGTGCCAAGCACGCTGCTGAGCTGGCAGTTCCTGGTCCCTGCTGGAGTTTGAGCTGCAGTGGGGCGGGACTGAGAGCTACACAAGGCGGTTGTGGAAGAGTCAGACTGGAGTCAGATAAACCCCAGCAAAGGGGACAGCAGAAAACTGCTTTTCCACCCCAAGAGTTCTCCACAAGCCACTCAGTGCACTCTCTTTTCAAGTGACAAAGGTTTTAGAGAGAAAAGAGAAATCAGTCTGTAAACTTCTGTTTCTGGTACCTTTGGGATCCAGTCCAAAGCAGCTTTTGAGATGGTATTTTATCCTATCAGTGCCTGGTGTGGATTTAACCTAATGCTAGGAAGAAATCAAAGTTTCTGCTTGACAGAAACAGAAATCACAGCTCCAAGAATCGAGGCTGGAATGAAGCACTATGGGCTCAAGTGTTGCAAGGATCAAATACACTTCCCTAGCCCTGAGCATTCATTTCAACTCACACCTTTCAGCATCAGGTCTGGGATCAAACTAGAAAGAAATACATTCCTCTAAAAGAAAGGGATATTTCTGCTGGAGCAGAGGAATAGCTGAGGGGGAAAAGGCTGAACAAACCCAAAATTGCACATGCAATTTGAGCTTTCAGCCTGCAGGACATTCCAGTGAGGCCAGGGCAGCCAAAAGGAGCAGATCCCAGGGGAGCAGCTGCTGCTGGGTCCAGTTTGGGCACATTTCTGGGGTTTCTGTGTCAGTGTGGGGCACACAGGGTCTGCCAGGGCCACAGGGCAATGGACGTTCCCTACAGCACTGGGGCTTTGGTCCTGTGCAAAAGAAACCCGGTTTGGGTGGGTCAGGACATCTCAGCACTGGAAACCAAAGCACAGCAGGTGAGAGCACTGGGACCTCACTGCAGCTGCAGCTCCCTGAGCCAGCCTGGAGTGCCAGAGGCACCCTGAACACCCCCACGGGACAAACATGGGCTCTGTGGGTGACCAGGTCTCCCTGGGAGCAGATGGAAAAAGGAGAGAGGAAGCACAGGAATTACAGCCCTTTGCAGTGCTGGAAACAAGAGGAAGATTCTGTCAGATTCTGTCAGGTCCCCAAGTGGAATAACCTTGCTGTGTGCATCCTACCAACCCTCAGAGCCACAACTGCAGACACAGCCCAAGGCCAGGACTCAAGCTGGAGGAAAAGGAAGAGCAGAGAGGGCACCTGGAATCACTTCTTACTTCAAGACTCAAGTGAAGGGGGAACATCAATTTCTAGCAATGCATTCCATGGAGGTAATGTCAGGACACTCCTGGAATGAAGGCAGGAGATGCAGGAGCAGACTCCAGGCCCTGCAGCAGGGTGTGGGGAAGCTGCAAGTCACCTGACAGCCACAAAAATGGGGAAAGGAAGAAGCCCAGCCAGGTTTGGCCTTGCTGCAGTTCAGTGCAGCAGCAGCACAAGGAACAAACACAGGCAGCACCTGGGGGTTTGTGCCCAGGTTTGGGCTCTCCAGGTGCAGCTCAGGGCCAGCTCACACCAGCCCTGCCTGGAGCAGCCAGGCCAATTCCTGGGGGAGCAGAGGGAGATGGGAGGAGGTGCTGAGCACAGGCCAAGTACAGGAGACACAAAAGCTGCCTGTCCTTGGACTGGTTTGTTGAGCATTTCCAGGCTGCTGAGTAGCAACAGAGGCTTTGTGAGTGGTTCTTCTTTAGGTGTCTCAAGGAACAAGGCTGTAAATGACCCAGGCTGCCCACAGCAGGTTTGGCTTTATGTCCCACTTGCAGATGCTCCTGCAGTCTGCTGGGATGACAACACTCTGCCTTTCACAGTGCTTTGATCTAATTGCTGAAGGGAGGGAGCCAGAGGTTCACCTCTCCAGGAAGGAGAGGGAAATTCAAGCTTCTCTTGGAACTTACTGGGTAAAAACTGTGCTAAGCCTGTGCTGCAAAGCTCTGCAGCAGGGAAACACAACTGTGCAGAGTCATTTCTGCTTCATGCTGAGGATGACACAGTTACAACAGCCAAGAAGGGATGGGCTGAAAGAATATCTGCCCCTAAGTGAGATGATCAGATGAGAAACTCCCAGACAGCCCAGGTGTCCCTTGGCTCATGCTAGGGGGTGCAGAAAGAGCCACAGGAGATTACAGTCAGTACTTTAGCAAGGACTGTATCTAACATCGACTATTTCTCTTTTAAAAAGGGGGTTTCAGGGCTTCTAAAGCATGGTTACTGTCCAACAGCAGTGTGGGAATGATGGGTCACTCCAGAAAAACTGGAAGTTCCCCATGTACTCATTATTCTATGATCTCATTGGCAAATGAGGCTTTCCACAGCCTTTCAGCTAAACGGGAATACCAGGAATGCTTCCAAGTTCATCAACAAAGTAATTAATTTAGAGTGTTTGAGTGAAAGTCAGCCCTGTAATTAACAGCTATCCATCCAGTCCCTGACAAACATACCTGGGCAATCCAAGCCACGTGATCCAGAGGGGGGACCAGCTGAAGCCCTGCTCCCTGATGTCCAGGGATGGCTCTGGGGAGTTCAGGGAGAGGATTTCCAAGGCTTTCAGTGTGACTGAGTGGGAAGCTGCATTGGATTTCAGTGCTGAGACAGCTTCATAGTAGTTCAGGTGAGTCAAATCGATGCCATTTATGCTCAGAAGTACATCCCCTGTTGATGAAATGGAATGGGATCATTGCAGACCTTTGGCTATGGAGCTCATTTCAGCCTCAAGGGTCATGGGAACTCTGTTTCCAGCCTCTCTTTAGTGTCCAAGTGCAGCTTACATTGAAAATTCCCCACAGTTCCTAAAGGATAAAGGGTCTGAGAGCCTCCCTTACCTCTCTTGATTCTGCCATCCCTGAAGAGGCATCCAATGGGCTGCACACTTGTCACATAGATTGGGAGCTTGTTTTTGTTATCCCTTCCACCTCCAATCGTGATTCCCAAAGATTCCTTTGGCTCCTTTTTTATTGCCACTGTCTTCTCATGACTTACATATCCCTGAGGCAAATCCTGCAAAGCAATGACAGCACAAAATGCAGCTTCATTAATGCACTGAACAGGAGAAGCTCAGCTCTGGAAGACAACAATTGTCTCCTTCACCCAGAGCATTCCAGCAACGTTGCTGGAAGGGAAAGTCAGCTTCCCGTGTCCTTGCTGTGGGTGGGAATACAGAGCAGCATTTCTAAGGTGAACCAGCAGTGCTGCCGTAATGATCCCAAATCCATTTGCTGTAGGGAGATGCTCCCTCTGAGGAGGGGAATTTTGCACTGAGGAACAAGCTATGAGCTCATCTCGAGGCTGCTCATGCCAAGCAGAGAAGCTCTCCCTGATTGAATGTTTAGGTTGCACTGAAGGCACACATTAAAGCACAGGCTGTTCAACAGGGTGTAAATGCTACTCAGGGATTTAAATGCAGGAACCACACTCCAGCCACACAGGACAGCAACTCTCTGAGCTCCAGGGCCACTGAAACGCTCTGAGCACCTGCAGCAGGTCTGTCATTCAGCTGGAAGTTCTACACACAGATTTTCTCTCTGGGTTCAGCACACTGGGGATTGTCCTCTTGCTCCTGCTGTTTGTTGTGCCCCACAGAGGGGTGCAGACCCAAACCCACACTGCAGTCGCAGCAGCACCACGGGGCCACCTGGGGATTTTCTCCTGGAGCACAAAGGCCTCTGGCTCACACCAGCTCAAGTGAGTGTCACTGCAACACCCTCAGTGTGTGGGGCTTGAGGGATGTCAAGAAGCAAATCCCAAAAAATCTCATGGATGGCAAAATTCTCATTGCCTTTTCCAGACAACAAAGCTCTGCATCAACACTGAAGAAATTTTGTGACCTCTTTCCCTTAAAATCATGTTTCCCTATAGATGCCAAAGTAGTTCTTCAGTACCCAAAATCTCCAAACTTGCCCAAGCAGAAATAGAACTGCTGATCAGTGTTCTGTGATAAAACACCATCACAAAACAACACACTGCATTTACTAAACCAGGAATGAGCAGCACCATGGCCTCATTTCCCAGCCCCACCTTCTGGTAGCTGGATTTTCGTCTGTAGTGGCTCTGGTCTGGTCTCCTCCGGTGGTGCACGGGGCTCCCCCCATTGCTGCTGCTGCTGCTGCTGTTGGAGGTGCTGCCATCCTCCACTGGCTCCCCCAGCTGCACCCCAGGCTGCCTCAGGATCACAAAGTTCACTCTGGATTCCGTGGTCTGCCCAGAGAAACAAGGAGTGGAAATTAAAAAGACAGAAGAACGGGTTGGAAATGAAGGGCAGCCCTCATTGCCTTGGGGACAGAGAACGGCTGGCATAATTTCCTACACAGGTTCTCCAACAGGTCCCCAGTGTGATGCAAAGTCTTTTGTGATGAGCCAGGAGATGTGACTGGGAAAAAAGGGAATTAGCAAACATGAGTCAGAAGGAGCAGGAGTAGAGGCAGGCTTCACTCTTCACTCGTGCCTCCCTCCCCCACAAATGCCAAACAAGAGAAGGTGGAAAGGGATGATTAATTCCTGCACTTCGGTACAAACAACCAAAATAGCACCTTGTGTTGTGCTACAGAATGAACAGAGCTGGAACCCTGGCTGCTCCACACAGTGACCATGACAGGCACTGGATGCTTTTATTGCACGGGAAGTTGTTGAAGCTCCTTCCCTCCCAGCTTTGTTCATCTATTGTTCACCATCTCCCGTCCATTTTTTTCCCCAGAGTGCCTCTGGTTAAACACTTCCCCAGCTGCATGTCTGGCCTTGGCAGGGCTGCAGGGAAGTGCTCCCATTGTTCCTGCTGCTCTCCTTGGGTTTGTTCCTTCAGATCACCTGACAGAACCTCATTGTGAAGGGCTCACTGGGGGCAGGCCCACGTGCTCGGGGCCTTTCCTGCCCTGGATGACAGAAATGCAGTTGCTGCTCCCACTCCTTGCCACAGGACCCTGCTTCCCCAGTGCCAGAGTGAATTCCCTGGCCTTGGAAGTCACACTTAAGCAAGGATTTTAATTAGCCCTCAGAGGAACTGATCATGTTTGGAAAATTGTCACAGTTTGACACAAATGTCACTTCCAAAAATCAACACCCAAACCTCATGAAGCCAGTTCTGAGACTTTAGTTGCAGGTTCCAGTGGGATCAAAAGAGTTCCTCCTATGGGAGTTGTGTGTGCACATTGCAACAGGAATGCAGCAGCACTTGTGGGATGCAAACAAATTCTAAGAGGCCATAGAACGGAAGCACGTAATGAAAAACGACCTCAGTGCTGGAACTCTGCTCTTTCTCCCATGGCACTGCACTCCTCTGATAACTGTGAGGAGAACTCTCCCTCCTGCTGACCTCACATCCTTTCTGGGATATAAACAGAATGGGATGAGGTGCATTGTGTCAGGATCTGTAGATAAAAACACAAACTGGAGGCACTCGCCTGGGGAGATAAAGAATTTAAACTGATCTTTGTGATATCTGCTGCACATGCAGCAATCCTTAATCCTTTAACTAGAATTCCTTACCCACTCCTTCCACCAAAACATCTGGCATGTTGCAACAGGAGGACATTCCACAGGGAAAGACCACCCCTCTTCCACCCATTTAGTACCTTGGAATGTTTTTAGGTCGTTTTCCAGTCTCTCTTCATAAATACAGGTAAAATGGGGAGAAAGGGCTTCAAATCAGTCCAAAGGGATCTGTTCTGTGCTGCCAGCCCATCCCATCTCCCAGCCAGCACCTTCAGTGTGACTGCTGGGAGCACAAGAGGCTGCCCTGCTCCCTCCCTGTCTGCTGCATGGACCCACACAGTGCACTCCCTCTGCAAGGCTGGGAGGCTGCAGACACCACACAGGAGATGCAATCTCCTCAGGTGAACTGTTCCATGAGCCACTGCTTCCCCTCAGACCTGTCAGGGATGACTCACCACGGATTCCCACTCTTGGTGTTATATCCTCATTTGGAACAGTGCTTCCCACACATCCAGAGGGGAATCACTCTCCATGACAGAGATTTGGGGGAATGGAGCTTGCCCTGGTGTGTGCTGATAGCCCTGGCTCAGAACAGGAGCCCTGCCATCAGCCCCTCTCAGCCATTTCCACACAGCCTCTCCACGTCTGAGCTCACCTGGATTATCTGGGCTGCAGCCTCAGGAGTTCCTTGCCTCAAATCTTGACCATTTATTGACAGGACTCTGTCATTCCGACTCAGCTTCCCATTCTTGGCTGCCAAGCCTCCCTCTAAGAGATCCAGAATGAAGATCCCAGCCTCGTCAGTCTTCCTGATCAGTTTGATTCCCAGGGGTTCCGATCGGTCCCTCTTGACCAAGGTGACGTGGATCACTTCCCGGGCTGTGGAACTGCAATCCTGCTGGGCAGTCCTGCTGGAAAATCCCTTCTCCTGCAGGACCATGAGGTGGAGAACAGGCCCTGGGTGGCGCAGGAAGGAGACAGCCTGGCAGTGAGTCACGCTGCTGATGTTGACGCCATTCACCTACAAAGACAAACAAAGCACTCGCTAATCAGAGCCCACACTAATTAGGCACTGTCCACAGTGTGGGGCATGGCCAGGCTGGAGCAGCATGGAAAACTCCCTGTGCAATCTCTCACTCTGATGCACATTAGGGAGCAAAGGTTTCTAAAAAAGAATGAAGAAACCTGATGGAATTAGACTGTAATTGGTGAATAACTGAGAACAGGGACAAGAGAGGACAACCTACACAACCAACAAACCTAAAAATGTTCACTCATTCCTTCCACACCATGTAAATGCAGATCTGCTTTTCCTTTATTTCCAGCATTCATACAGGCTTGGACAAGACCCAAATCTCCACTTTTGAGTGGTCCATAGCCTACAAGCTTCTGGAATCATCCATCTCATTATGCTTTTACCAGGGTGACTCTGAGAAGGCGATGTCTTGCTTTGCCTGCTGCCACATAAGATTCTGTGCAGTTTTTTAGGATGTTAACATGCCCCCTAAGTGTGAGACCTGCCCTATTTGCTGAGATTGAGGCATGGACAACCCAGCTGGATAAAACAGGGGTCACTCCATTGCTCTGCCTGAGAAACCAACTCAGAGATCTCATCAGCCACCTGTGTGTGGGGACTGCCAGCCCTTCCTGATGCCCAGCCCCATGGGATAATGAGGATTTACAGTTTGGCAGATGATTGGGCAGCCATGGCTGGAGGTGCTAACAGTTGTCACTGCGTGCACAAGGTGTCACCTCGGTCACCCAGGGCCACACAGCCCTGCCAGTGTGGGCAGAGCCCTGGCTGTGGGTCAGGCTGGGGCTGGAGCTCTGCATTTGCTCACATTTTGGAGCTGATACTCACTGCCAGCCAGCAGCTCTCACCCTGGACCTGCCCATGGAGAATATGCAGCTTAAGCAACACAGTGGAGCAAGCAATTATGAGACTTCCTAACTAGAGCAGAGAAATGGGGCTGCTGTGTGAAATCTGTCAGGCAGGAACCTTTTACTTTATCCAAAACGACCTAAATTTCAAAAAGCTGTCAAATATGCAAGAGAAATATGAGTCTGGCTGGAAGGAATGCCAGAAGTGTTCCTGAGCCCCAGCAGACACACAATGCTGCTGACACAGAGGTCTGATCAGTGCTCCAAAAGCCTCAGCTGCAGAGATTTCCCAGCTTTTGCAGGCACTCTCCTGCACCAGTCAAGGGAAGGCTGCCAGGGGGGTTTCTCTACCTCAAGGATGTGGTCTCCAGGAGCAATTCTTCCATCAGCAGCGATCACAGAGTCCCTCAGCACCTCCTGAACAACGATGTTCCCTAGGGGGGTGTCCTTACCCCCAACTATCCTCATCCCCAGCTCTTCCTCTGGATCCTCCCGGTGGATTTCGATGGTGGCAGTTTCAGCCACAAGGCTGGTTCTCTGAGGAAGGTCTGCTTGTGGAAATTGAAGAGAAAAAGCAACACATTAACAGAATTTTCCTTTTCACAGCACCCCAAGATTCAAAGCCCTGGCAAGCTGTGTTCAATGTAGCATCTGGATGGAAAGCAGCTATCAGGAGACCTAAGGTCACATGAAAACCTTAAAACCACTCTCTTTCTTAAGAGTTGCTCCAGATTTTTTCCCATTTTCTGCTAGATTTTGGTGAATTCAAACTCCTTATTTGTGTTGCTTGGGGTTTATTAAAAGGCATTCAGTATGGTTAGGCTATATTTAGAGATTTATTTTTCTCCTGTGACAGCTGCCCTGCTGTGTGCCCTGCACATAACCAATTCCAGTTTCCATGATGCCCACGAGGGAAAGGGACTACCCAGCTGTAATTACTGCTCTGCAACTTCCTTCCTCTCATTTCCTTTGCTCCTCTTTTCCCATTCCCCCCTGTAAAACAGGAGGAATGTTTGGCTGTTTCACAGCATGCTGGAGATGAAGCAATGCTGCATTTTGAAGATGAAAGCTGTTGTTAGCAGGGGGGCTGAGATCTCACAGCACAGGGACACTCAGGCAGGCCCAGCACTGCCTGGCAGGGTGGAAGGCAGGTGTCACACCAGGGATGCAAAACCTGCTGCAGGTGTGCTTTGGGAAAAAGCCAACAGGGAACTGAACTGACCTGTGAATTACCTCTGTCCCAGGCACAGGGGCTGGAAGCTGAGCCTAACTTTGAGACAAGGCACTGAGGTTTCCACGCTGCTGCCTCCTACCAAGCTGAGACAAGCACTGCTACACTGAAGAGGAGATGGTGATTTGATCTGCAAGGCTTCCAGAGCTGCCTGTTAATCCAAAACCTAACTAATGCTACAAAAACACCAGGAGGGAGGTACTGACCACTCCAGGAAACTGACTGTATATTTAACTTTCCTAACAAGATTAAAAAGAATCTGGAACACTTCCTAGTTACTAATTACCTGGCTTCTGCAAGGGCTTTAAGTGCTCCGTGTTCACATTGACAGGGATTGCCTTTGTTTCTCCACAGAATATTGCAAATACTCACTGCAATCTCATAGAATTTCTCCAAACAGTTTTGTACAGTTTTGTGCTTGTGAGCAGACTCTGCCACCCCTGATGCACATGAATGCATCTCCCTTCTGCTCAAGGAAGAGATGTCTCTGATGGCTGAGTAGCATTAAGGATGTCTGACAGTGCTCAGGACACTTATAAATTGAATTTTCTGAGATAATTGCCTCATTTGTATATTATCAAATGTAAATACATGGTTGCACTTCTGTACCAAACTCTCACCTTCTTCAGTCTCCTCAAAAGCTGGATTAACCAGTCCAGGCTCTGCAGTCCCCAGTGACACCACAGCAGCTCCAGAGCTTTCTGCCACAAGTGAGGAGTTTCCACATGGGATCTCTGGATCCTTGGGCGTGTTTGTCTCCCCCCTGGCAGGAGGATCTTCCTTCCCTTTAGAAATGGGATTCTTTTTCCTCTGGAGTTCAGATTTGTATTTCTTAAACCCAGGACACCTGGAGAGAGATTGGCAATGACTGTCTCTGCCTGGGCAGGTGACCCAGCACACGAAAGCTCTGACAAACCTGTGGGAAGAAGCTGGTTCCAGATCTCACCAGTGCAGTGCTGGTTTCTCAGGTGATAAAACTCATTCTCCTTTGACCTTCAGGTTCTACTTATACAAGTATCAGCTTAAGTGCAGGCTTGTTATTTCACTACTTTTGAAATTAATAAGCAAATTATTTGAAAAAGAAGAACGTAATAGAAACAGGATCTCCCTTGCTAAATATTTACCTGACAAACACTCCATGAAGAAAAGAATCCTTCTTAAATATAAGCAAATATTGAGCTCTGACGTTGTAGAGATCACCGGGAATTGTACCTTGATGCAAAGAAAGTGGCTCAAGTTTCAAACTCAGCCTTGAATTAGGCTTTGTTTTAACACAGCAGCTACACACAAGACCAGCAAGGGAGGATTGGGCATTTTCTGTTGTGGAATGAGACCTGACCCTGACCTGGAGCACTCCCAGTCCATGCAGGTGATGGCTCTACCTGAATGGGAGCAATTTAATTCCTAATCCCACTGAGTGCTCTCCACAAAGATCCCAGAACTGGGATGTGATTGTGCACACAAAACGTGCCCTGGATGCAGATACATCACCATCCTGTCTCAGCATTAATGGGTGAGGAAGAACAGCTCTTTTATCACCAGTATTTATAAAAAAGGTGACAGATGAGGAGGTGATAAATGCAAAACCATCACTTTCAGAGACACGAGTAGTATTGGGTGTTTATCAGAGTCACTTTTCAAATTAAACTAAACTATTTACACTCTGGCTAAAGAAGCCTCATCCCAGTATTACTTCCTCTGGTTTATTCCTACTCATTTATTCTCCAAGCAGTAAAATAACCTTGAACTTAATGACAGAAGCTGAACAACTGACTTGTGCACATGTCCTTCTTAAGATACCAAAACACAAATTCAGTTTGCAAATGGCAGGGAAATCCCCCAAGAAAATAAGTTATTATGTGGTTCTTATTTCCTGAAATCTTCTCCTATCAGTTAATCTCATTTAAAACAAGAAAACACCCAAATCCCAGGGCAATTTTCTTATCTGTTTTTTTTCCTCCCTATTTTTCAGTCTGACTGTGCCCACAGCCTAGGTGAAACAGCCTCCAACCTTAGAATACTCTGTCCCCAAGAAAGATACAAAAAACTGTGGAATATATAAGAGAATGATACAGTTTCCAGGCAGGTCTCTAATGTAAACATTTGAGGAGCCTCCCTCCCTCCCCTGTGTGTAACTCCTGTGCCAGAGGATTACCAGTGACAGGAGTTTACTGATAGCAGGGCAGATTCGCAGAGCAGAGGAAGGCCCAGCCCTGGTGTGAGCCATGGCCCCAGCCCTGCAGCCTGGAACGAGCAGCCAGGACGAAGGGCTGCTTCAAGAAAAAGGAGATTATAAACTTCCACTGAAGGGAAAGGGGCACCCAAGCTCCTCCCATCCCTTCCCCTGACTCTGACAGGAGTTCTCAGCTCGTGGGGACTGAAGATGAGCAAAAACCACAAGGGTACAGCTTGGCTGGAGCTGCACAGGTATCCTAAGTGTCCCTGTTCCCTGGCTGGCTTATTTTTAGAATATGTCATTGCCACAACAATCTACGACACAGCTGAATGAAACCAGCCTGTGGCATTTCTCATTGCTGGCAAATACACCCTGCCAAGGAGGGTCTGTTCCACCTGCAGCAGGGCTTGCACTTAGTTCCCTTCCCTGCAAATCATTAACCAGGTAGGAACAAGGGTTCTCCAGGCACCACCAAGAGCTCTGTCACCTGCACTCCTTTTAAAGTGACAAAATCCTGCCTGCCAACAGCTCAACCAGCAGTGAAGCAACAAAAGGTCTCCCTTCCTCTACACAAGTGGAACAGAAAAAAACATAGTAATTTTCGTTTGCTTCCCATTCTCAGCAAAAGAATGAGAGAAGATAATGGAATTATAAGTAGGTGATTCAGCAAGTGCATAATGTGCAGCTTGGAGGGACTTGCACTATTTGAATCAAAGACTTACGTATTGCACACCTTAATTGGACCAATTAAACTGGCAGCACTGCACAATCCCTTGCTTTCAGAGCCTTGACTTTGTGCCTTTCTTCTCTGCACAAGGGAAACAAGAATAAGCTTGTTTGTAATGACTCCAGAGCTGGTGCCCAAGTTCGGGACCCATAGATGTCTGTGGTGTTTGACAGGTTCTGCAGATGGCCTGAAGGTGAGCAGCTCTTCTCCATAAGAAACCTCTCCTCCAGAGCACACACACAATTACACTGTCCTCACCCACCCACCTCTGCAGCCTCACCCTGGCACCTCTGGTGTCCCACCTTGCCCCAGCTCAGGAGCTGCTCTGAGAATGGAACAGCCCTGGCAACAACAGGATGGAAAGGGGAATGCACCTGTTCTGCAGGTGAGCTTCCAGCTCGCAGCGCTGCATGGTCTGCTGGCACTCAGCCTTGAAAGGACACAGCACAATCAGCTTGTCCAGCAGGTTCCTCACCAGGAGGCTGGACTTGTGGCACTGCAGGAAGGAGAGCTTCTTGCGATCCATGGGACAGAAGTTGTACTCCTGCATGAAGTTCTCCAGGCACTTGAAACAGTACGTGTGCCCACAGGGCGTGTCCATGGGCTGCAGCAGGGGCTGCAGGCAGATGTGGCAGATGAGCTCATCGTCCACCTCGTCCTGGAAGTTGTACAGGTGATTGTCCAGCAAGGGGTGGGCCTGGCCACACTCACAGCACAGCTCGGGCACTTGGGACACAGGTTCCTCAGGGATGGGGTCAGCCATGGCAGCCAGCACCAGGAAGGAGATTGTCACACAGCAGCTCTGCCACAGACCTATAGGGAAAGGGAGAGAGAGAGATTTCCAGCCAACTGCCTGCTTTAAATCCAGCCAGTTAAAAATGAAACTGCATTCCTGCCTTGAGCTTCCTTCCCCTGAACCTCCACCCCCAGCTGCCCCCCGCAGGGCTCTTCCTTCCAGAGCTCCCCAGGGAACGAACAGCTCCCTGGTTAGAGCGTGCAGGGACCTCATCCAGCACAAGGTTTAACCTCGTGGATAAACTGAGGCCTAAACTTCACACACACACCAGAGACAGACTAAATAAACCCTGCCCAACACAGGGGCTAAAAAAGCTGAGACAAAACTGCACGTTATTGATGGGGAACAACCCAGAGAGGGAAGGGAAAGGAAGGATACACAAGACAGTGATTTTTAAACTTCCTCTGGCTTTCCAGATCATACCCAATCTTTTAAAGACATGTGTGGTGAAAAACCAATTTGAGGATGTCTGGATGTTAGGATTTTTGTTTTGTATTTGGGGGGGTAGGGAGGATGAGGCAAAAGAAGAGGAAGAAATTTCAAAAGAAACTTAAATCTAAACCACATTTCCTTCCTTTCAAGCTCACTCCCTTAAAAAAAATTTGTTTTAACAAACAATGCATTGTTCCCCACTCACCCATGCCTAAGTTCCCCCATGGAAACAAATTTCCTATAAAAAGACTAAAGCTTCCTAAGTGGAAAAAACGTAAAGAATAGTCCACATCATTTGTTGTAAGGTTAGAGAGAGGATTGAGCCTCAGCTCCTTTCAGCCAGGGAGAGCAGGATAAGGGACAAACTGAGTCCTTGTAGCTGCTGCTCTGATTTTTAACAGGAATGTCTTCAGTCACATCCATTTTGAATCTTGCCTGTTGTAATTAAATATAAAATTCACTTGAGTTTCCTAGCAGATTACAGGCACAGGGATGACTGCAGGGAGGATATTTTTTTTTAACCTGGCAGTTATTTTAATGAAGTAGGAAATGTGGTATTAAAGGAAGCAAACTACGTTACATGGGGAGGGGTTGTAGTGATGTTTTGAAGAGTTTGTGATTGGTGGGTTTTTTTAAGTAAAGAATCCCAGACTCTGAAAACAAAAAAAAAATTGCAAAACTGTGATGAAATGGAAAATTTCTGAAAGATGATGTGGAAAATACCTGAAAACAATGACTTTATCTGGAACAGGTAAAAGCCCAAGCAAGAGGGAACACTGGTCTGCACCAGTGCCTGGAGGACACAGCTGGCACACAGCAGAACTCAGGAGGAGGGGAGACAAGAACAATAAGATAGCAGGAACGGCAAGAAAAAATTAGTCATGGGTTTCTAATAAAAATCATACATCACTCCAATTAATTGTCAAGGTAAGTCAGCTATTTAATTAAAGGGAGAACATATCACCACCAGAATCAGCCATTTCACAGGCGAATTTTTACCCAGCCATAGGAACTTGTTCACTTGAAAAGATTAAAACATCACTGTCACGGTTCCAGGTGGCTACAACAGGAGTTATTTGCTCCTCTCTCCACTGCTGCAGTGCCAGGAAAGCATCTTCCCCTTGAGGGAAGCACTCAGGCTGGGTGAACATCCCTGACTCTTTTGTTTGCATTCCCTCCTTACCTCCTGCCTGGCTGACTCAGTGCTCCCCAAAACAAAGCACAGCTCTCAGACATCACCCAGGGAAATGAAAGCAGAGGTGTCCATGTCCTCCTCTCTCCAAAATCCCCCTGCTGTTTGGGGCTTTCCTCCTCCTAAAACAGGCAGCCCTTCCGTTTGCCTCATTGGCCTCTTGGCCAGCCTTCAGCTGATCCTGAACCATCTTACAGGTGCAAAAGGAACATTTCAACATCAGACCATCCCTTAACGTCTCCTACCAATTCTAATCAATCAGCTCAGTACCGGCAGTTAATGAAACAAAGAGCTTCCAAGGCAAACACTACCCATCAGAAATACTTGTGCTTCGGGTTGGACTATTTGCATAAAACTTTGGCAGGTGATGAAACAAATCCACTTTCTCAGCAAAAACAAACCTCACAGTAATTTTGCTGATAAACTACTTTTATTGGGGGGGGGGCGGTTCAGATTATTTACCAAATTCATGCTCTGCTCTATGTTTAAAGGTTACACAAGATGAATCCCATTGATGAGTAATTTCTGAGTAATAACTTGTGGAAGATAAAAATGTCACCACAATTTTGCTGCTCCAAGTTGATCTGCTGTCTTGCTTCTAGATTCTTGAAAACGAGGAGTGAAGATTTCATTGAAAGGTGCCCAGGTAAATTTTCCTCTTACATCACTGTCTCTTCAGTAAGGAGGACACTCCTGCAGACACCAGGGAACCCAAGGCTGACACCTCAGTGATGAAACCCAGCCCAAAGCCTTGGGCAAGGCAGGGCTGAGTGAGCAGCATGGGGAGGGCAGCAGGCTCAAACAAGCCTCCCTCGCTCAGGGACTCAGGCAAAGCAGAGCTTCTGCATGGGGAGAGTTGCTAAAATCTCATCCAGCACAGATGCTGCTGCAGCCTAACCAGGCACAGTTGAAGTGGGTAGAAAATCACTGTTTCATCATGACAGGCCTGGCTCCCCTCAGCTTCAATGAGCCACTCTCAAAGTTCAGCCCGGAGAGTCCCCAGGATTCCAGCTTTGGAGGGGAGGTTTGGTACAAATCCAATCCTTTCCAATCCAGCCTCAGTTTCTCGTTCTAACCTCCAAAGGCCGGACCAACCCAATCAACCCCTCCATCCTCGTGTTGCTTTCTCTGTTCCATCATTCCCCACTCTCCAGCTTCCTTCCAGCAAAGGGTGGCACCTTCCCTGCTCCTGCCTTTCTCCAAAGGACTGGAATCTCCCCATGCCTTTTCACTCAATGTAATGAGGGAATAACATTAGGATCCAGTTTTGTCCCCAGTCACTACACACTGCCTGCATGAAATTGTTAAAGCCTGACACGTATATGTGCTGCTCTAATGGATTGTGCTGCTCTAAAAGGGGAATACAAGAAATGCCTCTAGAGTCAGAATTACACTCCACCCCTATGCATAACAAAGAATTGAAGGAAATAGACCAGCAGAAATCTCTTTATATTTCCTAATTTCTTATCCCATAAGGATTTCTTTGGGATCATCTTTATCTTTACTGTATTTTAAAAAATCAGAATAACACTGTTGTCTTTAAAAAAAAAAAAAAAAAAAAAAAA
>VZSR01000193.1:1706795-1721736 GCA_013398615.1 Brachypodius melanocephalos
CGCTCGCCCCCGAGACGGGGAGGGAAGAAGCGCTGGAAGCCCAGCGGCGACCCGGCCTGCGACACCGGCGAGCGCGGCGCCTCCACCAAGTTTCCGGGCGGGGAAGAAAGTCGAAACCTACGTGAGAGGAGGAGGACGCAGCGCAGCCGCCCAGGTGTCACTCGCCCGCCCGCCCGGCACGGCTCAGCCCAGCCCAGCCCTGCCCTCCCCTCACCGCCTCCGCCTCCTCCGCCACCGCCGCCTCCCCGGGCCGCGCACACCCGGCGGCCTCGGCCCGCCCCGCCAGAGGAGCCGCGGGGGCTGGGGAACATCCCAGCCTCGGCCGCCCGCTGCCCTCAGGGTATCCTCGCTGCCCTCGGGGCACCCCCGCTGCCCTCGGGGCACGTCCTGGCTCCCCGGCTTCCCGCTCCCCTCAGGGCACCCCCGCTGCCTTCGGGGCACGTCCTGGGCCTCGGCTTCCCGCTGCCCTCAGGGCATTCCCGTGCCCTCAGCGCAATTCCCCTTCGAGGTAGTCCCGCTCCTCTCAGAGCATTCCTCCTTCCCTCAGAGCATCCCGGCTCCCTTCGCGGCATTCCCGCTGCCCTCAGGGCAATCCTCATCCCCTCGGGGCATCCCTGCTTCCCTCAGGTCAATTTCCCTTCCCTTCGCGGCAATTCCCACAGCCCTGGGGCAATTCCTGCTGCCCTCAGAGCAACGCCGCTCACCTCACATCCACACAGGGCGATTCCTGCTCCCGTCAGGGCATCCCTGTTCCCCTCAAAGCATTCCCACTCCCCTCAGGGGAAGGGATGGCACTGGATACCAGGGAGTGCTGATTTCCCTGCTGTTTCTATAAACTCCAAGTAGATCCAGGTTCCAGTGTTCCTATTGAGGCAACTCCTGGGAACTCTCCTGCTTCAAACCAGCAAAATGACAAAGCACACACGCGGGGTTTAAAAGTTTCCGAGCTGTGTTAGTTCTATGTCCAAGCTTGGAATTCCTCCCAAAGGAAGAGGCCAACCTTGCAAGACCCAACTCATTATAGTTATGATATCTTTGTTTTGGTCATCACACAGCCTTGGAATTGCCCTTTCTGCAGACAAGAAGGTCATAAAGTAATAAAGAAGATGACATTTCTGACAATAAAGAAAAGGAAACAGAACTTTAAACCAGTGGTTTAGAGGAGGATTTATTAGGAAGGGAACCTTTGTACACTGAGAGGTAACGTAATGTAGATGGAGCAAGCACACGCCTGTCTGCATTTGATCATTTAGGATATCCCAGAGTTGCTGATACAGACCTAAATGGAGGGAGGAGAAAGTGCTTTCCATGTCCTGAAAAGACCTCTGCTTTAATAGGGCTGGGGATCTGTGTTATCCAATAATATTCAATAAATGAGAGAAAAGACCATCTTTTACTTGGGGATTGGAACTAAACAATCTTTAAGGTCCTTTCCAATCCAAGCCATTCTATGACTTTATCTCAGTTTTTTAATTCAGTTTGTCTGTTTTGTGTCAAATTTCCTATGGAGTCTTTCTGGTTCTTTGCTGCCTCATTAATTCATTCTGTTTCCTGGTTTTGTATGTTGAAGTCTTCCAGTGAAGGGCTGTGAGCTGTGCTTGGGAGTGACTGAAGGATCTTTCTGTTGCACAGGTGAGGCTGTAGGAGGTACACCATTTACTGAAGAAGCAGCAGCAAGGCCCTTTCATTATTTTATTTAGATTATTGTTGGAAATATAATGGAATTGAGGCACACCAACAAATCCATCTTTGCCCACATGAGATCTGTGTTTCCACAGGACATGAAGTGTAAGGTGTTTTTGTAGGGCTCAGCTGAGAACTGATCCGGCTTTGCAAACCCATCGATCTTGGTTAGGATAAATTAAATGTCAGGATTTCCTCTGAAGCACCGAGGCTGAGGAGGCTGGGTAGCATCCATCAGATCATTGTGAACAAAAAATATTTTGGGAATAAATCTGGAAGTGCATTGCCAGCTCAGACATGAGCACCAGAACTTGGTGCAGAGACATCAGGCTGAGTCTGCACCCCAAGCCCACAGCTGAGCCTGAACCCGTCAATCCAGAGCTCATTTATACTGAACAGGCTGGCCTGTAAACAGGCAAAGCTTGAGCTGAGCTCTATAGAGCTGGAGAGCTCCTGAGGGGAGAGGTTTAAACCTTAGCACAGAACCATTCCCTCTCCTGTGCAGCTCCAGGGTGAGGACAGGAAATGTGTGGGTGAACTTGGGGTATTGGGGACACCAACCCCAGAGAAATCTCATATGGATGCAAATCTTCAAAATGAGGAATTCTGTCAAGTTAGCACTGACTGGAGATTTTTATCAGGTGTTTCTTAGTGGACAGTGTGACCATACATAATCAAGACCTGGTGAAAGTTTTATTGTATAAGCATGCTGGAATCCTGGTTTGGTTTTGTAATAAAGGAATCCCACTGAGTCATGGCTACAAAATGGACTCACAGAGGACACAGGCCTCTTCTGCAGAGCTAACACAAGTGTAAGGAACTGAAATTAATTTGGGTTTTAGCCCAGGCAATAGCAGCCACATCTTAAATAATGCTTGTCTTGATGACACAAAGGCTTTGCTGTATTACTGGTTCCTACCTGCTCCTGTTCCTGCCCTGGCAACAAGGCACACCAACCCAGGACACTGATCCAGCTGAAAAACAAACCAGGTGAAAATCTCTATAAATACATTTTATGTTAAATATATAAACACAATTAAAACAGATGGATATATTTTTAAAGCCAGATAGAGTTCCCCAATATAGTTTATAATCCAGAGGTGGAATGGATGGATGAGATTCTTCCCTAGAAATACTAAGAAAGCAGTCAGAAGAGCAAAGTGGTTAAGGTGGTGAAGAAGGATCCCAAACCACAGCTGAATATTCAGTTTGCAAAGTGTAAATTAATTGTTCCACTGGATTGTTGTGCTGGCAGTTAATGTGTCATGTAAACCTGAAGAGAAAGCTCAGATGTAAGTGGAAAACATTTCAATATTTGGAAGACAAATAGTTTCTGGGTAACACTCAAATGGTGACTTTGGTTACATGGATGTTGGTGAGACTCTCAGTCAGCTGTGCCTTCTCTGCCACCTCTCACAAACCCCATACTCTGGTCTTCACTACTGATTTTGAAACACCAAACTTTGCACAACTCAAGGAGTTTTTATTTACTAACAGTCCTGCTGAAATACTTGTGTGGTTTGGAGAGCTGCAAAGGCTCTCTGTCATGAAATCCAGCAATCTCAGGTTGAGTTTTATCTGCTTTCACTCCTGATAATTTCCTGTATGTGATTTGTACAGCAACCACTATGTGGGAAAGATTATTGTCCACACACCTGTGCAATGCTTTTGTCAGGGTTAAAATGCAGCTTTCTGGCAAGCAGAATTCAAAATATCAACTGAATAAACTTGCATCTTTACAGATTATGAATTCTTTTATTTCAGAAGATTCAGATAGCTTTTTTATTTTTAAAAAAATCTGAAAATAGGCATTCAATAAGCAAAATAATTGGAAAAATAACAGCAGGAAAATTGGATGAGAAAGCAAAAACACATCACACAAAGATTTATAGATAAGTTTAATCCAAATAAAGTTGCATAAAACTTGGTAACTGTGTGTGTGGCTGTCCTCTTGTGGGAAGGTTCAAGGAACATACGACTGCACGGTATTAATTTGGGACTCCACTTTGATGTTTCATCACAAACAAACCGAAATTCCCAACCCACACACAAGAATGTAAACACAATTAAAAAACAAATCCCACAAACAAGGAGAGACAGTCATCCCAGGAATTTATGATTAAATGCCCTGGAATCTCCCTTTTGTGGAGAGCAGAGCCATGGAAGCACGTGTGCATGAGGACCGAGGGCATTCTGGTGAAGCTAAGGTCCCAAACACTTAGTTTGGATTCATCCCGCCAGGTTCTATAATATTTTTGTTGTTACTTTCTCAGTGTTTTGTTATATTTGCTGCAAACCATTGCTACCTGTGCATTGCATACTGTGTTTTATAAGGAGTAGCCAAAGTTCAAGTGTTTGGAATTTGTAAATGGGAGCAAACAGACTATAAAGAAATAAAACACAAGAATCTTGTATGTGTTAGTAATAATTCAGGACTATTTTACATTATCTTTCCTGGTGGTGTTTTCTTAACAGTGGGCAGTTATTAACAATGTTGGAGTACTTTATTTGATGGATCTGTAGGATGTTTTCATTAGGTGTAAACAGACTGATTCTCTGCTTCCAGAAAAGTGCCTGTTGGCAGATATAAAGAGGTCATCTGGCTTTTCTTAGGAAGGGAAAAACCCATCTGGCTTTTTGCAGTGGGGCAGCTTTGGTAATATAAGCTAAAGAAAAAATACATGAAGAAAATCACTTTCTGTGTTTGCTGTTGTGAATATTATTGATGCCTGTCCCTTAACTTCTAAATGATACTGTTGAAATGCTGCAGCTGCTTTGTAACCAACTCAGATTTCCTTTTATCATGTTGCTGTTGCAGTATTTTCAGTGAGAGTTCAGAAATACTTCACCTACCAAAAAAAGATACTGTAGCAATAAATAAAATAATATTTAATTAGGCCAATTTCAACTCCCACTGAATTCTCCTTTATTATTTTACAGGAGTGGACTTGATCTTTGTGGTGCTCAGCCCAAAAGCCTGGCTCCCTTAATAATTTCTTGAAGAGAAGAGGTGAGGTACCAATTTTGCAGCAATTATTTCTATATATCAAGTATAGTGCTCAATTTACTTTATAGCCTGTAATTACAACACTATTCTCTTAGTTAAAGCTGATAACAGATATTAAGGAGACTTGATCCAATTCAGGAATATTTATCAGTTTTGTGCCCTGCTGCTCTCTGATACAGTGTCTGTAGTAAATAATGTGTTCCTGCAGGGTTTAGAGTTTGACCTGCAGCCACTTTTGTTCTGCTAACTGGTTAAAAACAAACCTGTTTTTCTGTCTGTGTTTACGAGATTCTTGTGCAGCCAGGCCAGAGGAAAGGGCTGTGTGTGTCGAGGGCTGTTATCCTGTCCCTGACAGGAAACACTTCCCCTCGGGGTCCCAAGTGAGGCTGTGCAGCTCGGATCATCCTGGAGAGGCAGGAGCCACGGGAAGTCTGCAGCGCTGCTCCTGGGGCGAGTGTGGGGGAAAACTCCCTGCCAGGAGTGTCTGGGAGCAGCAGCAGTGACCATGGAATACAGAGCACAGTGCAGCATTCCTGGAGCATCTTCGGGGCTTGCTCTGTCATTACTGTGAGGTAATAGAGCACCTTTATTTCTCCAGCTTAAATGCAAAGTGCTCAGTAGGTGTGAGTCTGGGGATTTGATCACCTTGCCTTTGGAACTGACTGCCAGAGGATAATGCTTGGCCCAGTCTTCTCCCAGGCTTCAGCAAGGGCTGCTTGGCCATACAATGTGTTGAAGATACCTCCATTTGGAAAACAACCAGAGATCCCCTTGGTTCATGCCACCACAACATTGTTCAAACCGTTTTCAAAAGCAGGATCTCTCAAGGCGTCTCTTTTTTTTGTGGTATTTCACCCAGGCATACATTTCCAGCCCACACCTGGGCTCAAGAAATGACTGCAGCAAGTCCTGAGTGTCAAACCAGCCATCAGCAGCGGGACCAGGAACGTGACAGCTGTGCAAAGAATGGTAAAGGATAAAGATAATGATCCTAAAACTCATAAAAACTGACAGGTTCCTCTCATCACTTCTTCATCCACAGCTTGCTGCAAGCCCTTCAGCACAGCAGGTGCCAAAGCAATTTAAATGTGCAGATAGAAAATATCTCCATAGGGATTACTCCTTTGGTGCCTGATTTTCACTCACTTCTGGAACAGAAGAGAGGCTCAGTGTCCATTTATTCAACAGTGTTAACACCATCCTCCAACAGACTGAAGAAGCATCTCAATATCAGGAAATGTCGAGATGTTTGTTAGAGAGGCAAAATGTACTGAGATCATTTGACATTTCTCCCTAGAGTTTTCAGTTACTAACGTTGCCCTGGAACACCTTAGGTATTTACAAATCAATTTTTAATAACAGCAATATACATCCCAAAGGAATGTGGGATGGCTGCAAGTCTCATCAAGTTCTAACACTGATCTGGAGCCATACTAGTTAAACACACTTTTCTTCAAAACTCTGCTCAAGCAAAGTGACATATTTCTATTGAGACAGTTCAGCCTACACCAAAAAAATAGACATATCCTGAGGAAAAACAAGAGCCATCCAAATAATTGCTATGCGCTGCAGCTGGAGCTCTGTTTCCAGAAAACAGCTAAATATAAACATTCCCGACTGGATGGGTGGGAAGCCAAGGCTGCCTTGCAGCACAGATACCCACTAAACAGGATTATCTATTAACAAACTAATCCACAGGAATTCATTCTGCATGGAGAGGAGATCTGTGCAGAGAAAGAAGCAATACAGCTGCTTCAAGTACAATTATATAATTAATAAGACTTCTCTGAAAATGCCACTGTGGCCTCTGCTAGCAGTTATTTCCCACATTCCTGGACCAAGCTGCTTCATGTCCAAATCCAAAGGTTACGTTTTGCTAGCTGTCAGTCAGGAGCTCTGCTCCATCCCCGGTGACCTGCAGCTCTGGTTTTCCTCTGCTTGCTGCAGTGCCACTGGAGATGATGTGAGAAGGAGCCACAACTTCGGTGCTGCTGTCCCAGATTCCTTGGAAAGGACACTGCGACCTCAGCTTTATGTAGGACTTTACATAATCCTTGCACTTGTACATCACTTCTGCTTTTCTAGGTGACCTCTAAAATAGAAATCTGGAGTCTCACAACAGTAATACAGCTGTAAAAATAGAATAAACCTTTTATAGAAATACTTTAACTCAGTTCTGTCACCCCTTGGAGCTGGGTTTTGGCAGACCCAGACATTAAACCCCACATGCTCCTGTAACCTGTACTTTAGGCTCTTTTCTGGAGAAATGTAATTCTGCAGAGTTGCCACCTGAAATTCTGGACCAGATGCCACAGATTTTCTGAGGGTTTTCACAGACGCACTACACGAGTCTGCTGCCCATGATTAGGGATTGTTGCAGTAATGAAAGTCTCTGTCTCGCTTCCCCATTAAGCTGAATTCAGATGCAAAGGGTGGTGCTAAATGAAAAGTTAAAAACAAAGGTGCTGCATGTGACACAGGACATGCCACCAGTGATTCTTTTCCTGCCAGTTCTCCCCCTGAACACTCATCATCTGCGGAAACAAAGGATTTTTGTGCCTTTGTCCACAACACTGATGGAGGGTATTTTATGGACCATCTTGTCAAACGCTGAGCGCAGCCCTCAGAGACTGTTCTGACCAGTTTTAGCGGCCTGTCTTGAATTTAAGCTATGCATGACTTAGGAAGAACGAGCTCGTTAAACACATTCCAGTGGTGACTTAGCATAAGAAAAAAACACACCTCTTCCGTGCCGTGATGGCAAATGTGCTGCTAACTCAGGTGGGGTTTGCCTGTGAATAATTTGCTTGGCTCAAGTTAAGATTCTGTTGTCTGAGTCTGAACATAATAAAAGAGGTTGAGATGAGGCACGTCTGCCTCCAGCCCAGTCATCCACACCTGTAACATCTTCAAAATACTGAGAGAAGTAAAAATAGTTTTGCAGGAAAAATTGAGCGATCTGGTATGAAAAAGTTGCTTTCCGATGGAATATGTCTGTGACTGCAGATATTTGAAATAGATCTTCACCAGAAGAGCCTTCATTTATGTTTTGACCAAGGTGTTCCTATGATGGACCTGGAAAGAACCTGCTCCGTGCCAATACTCTCCTCATCATTGCACAGAAAACCAGAAATGTACTCCAGAAATTAATAATAATTTTAATAAAAACTCAAGGGATGTCGGGCGAAATGGAACACAGATCTGTCGTATAATATTTACTGAAGTACACAAATTAAATCTGCTTTTTTGGTCATAGCCCACTTTAACTTCACCTTTTGGTTGAAATGTGGAGCCCAGAGATGGGATGTTCAGGAACCAGCTGCTCTGGGAGTATCATCTGTCATATCCCAGTGTGTTTGCTGACAGGAAGTGGTTTGACATTAAATCTATCCGAGATCAGAAATCACTGCTCACTTCTAGTGTTATCTTTTCTACATTTTTCTGAAGATTCAGTGGTCAATGTAATGATCATTATATATAAAAAACTGACCCCCCCAAATAAAAACCCAACCAAGTAAGCAAAAAGCCAAACCCACAAATTCTACATCCCCACTTAAGTGAGGGATACTCAAACTGTTAATCTGCACATCAGAGTTTAGCTAGTTAAGAATTTCTTCAGCTGTGGGACTGAAATATATCCTCAAAAATTAATTACACAAACAATATTTTCAACTGCCTAGTCCATCTCATAGATCCAGCAGTTGGTTGTGCAGCTCACAGGACATCTTTTGTCACAGGACATCTTTTGATTTCTGGCCCAGCTGCATTCCTCACCAGCCGTGGCAATTCCCCTCTGTCCACTGGCAAGTTTGTCTTCTTTACTCATAACACTTGGTCTTTCTTAATCTCTTTTTCTCTAATCATCAAAAAGCACTTTGCAGATATTAATGTGCAGATTTGCCTGCTGGCAGACTCCCAGTTTCCAGTTCAGGTTACTGATTTAGAAACTGTAGTTCAGTCACTACAGCACAACAAAGAACGGGTTTAATAGAACTCTTTTAATAGCTGCTTTTATTCTTATTTACATCCGCTTCTATTCTTATTTATTCTTTTGCTAATTGTGGAAATTAGCTCAGCACTCCTCTTGCTTTCTACAAGAAGGAAGCTTCTTAAGGGGTTGAATTTGCTGCTGGAGAGAGGAAGGCTGGTGTGTGGAATTTTGGGAAGAATTTGCCAGATAAGGCCCCAAGTCCAAGCCAGGCGTGCTATTTTTATCCCTGATCTGACTGAGCTGCAGTAGTGATGTTACAGTAGCAGTTAATTTAGGGTTCAATGCAAGGTAAAAGGTAACTTGATACTCCATAATTTTTGTGTTATTAAACATTGGTTATGAAATAGTACTTCTGAAAAGGCTACTTTGTAAGTACATCACAAGGAAATTCCTTTTTCTTGGCGTGGAGCTGTTGCTTCCATAGATCTTGGCACACAGCAGCGTGAATCTATCACATTGTTGCAATCCAGAGCAAAGTTTGGTTCAAATAAGATAATAATACAGTGAAATAAGGGGAATAATCTGGGTTAATTAGGGTTTGTTGTCCATGCACAAACAAAAACACTGACACCAGCACAGACTTTTCAGGTCAGCAGAACCTCTGCAAACAGGGATGTTCTCTGCCTGACTACAACAACACTGCAGCTGTGGGTGAGAGTAAAGGAGCAGGTCAAAAACTTGTCCCTGGAGGACACCAAGCTCAGGTGGAAAAAGGCTCTTTGAGCCCTTGCTGTGTCTGGTCAGAGTACAACAAATCAAGATGAGCTTACCCTGAACACTGCAGCTAAACTTTAAGCTGGTCTTAGAGGAATAGATCATGTGGTAGCTGAGGCATGAACTTTCTTGCTGCTCCCTGCTCTCAAACTGCCTTTATAATAAAAAAAAAAAAAAAAAAAAAAAATCTCAGTTCCTTTCCCTTTTCCCTGAGGAATGGTTGGATTTGGGGCTTTCTGCTGGATATCCTGGCTGCTCTGAGCTCAGCCTTGTGGTGGAAGCAGGAGCTGATGGAGAATGAGCCCTGCCCAAACCCCGGGTTTTGTAGTGGTCTCACTGCTTCAGCAAAGATATTTGTGGATTTATTTTCAAACCAATTAATGCCTGCATTATTTTCATATTTATTTCATATCAATAGGAGGCAACATGCTTGTATTCAGATTTTTCCAATCCGTATTGCTATGAGCACATACACTGACAATATTACTTACATTTGGACTTCTGTTCGCTTACCTGTAACATCTTAGCTACAAAGCATAAAAAATCCATGAGGATAATTCCATCAATCCAGCTGTTTTGTAATAGTTGTGAGCTTCTTCTTGTCCTGGAAGCCTGAGGTTTAAAGAGCAGCTTTATGGAAACAACCTACAGATCATTGTCTTCGGCAACAATTTCCAAGTTTGATTTCTGTTCTTTCCCTTGCTCCATTACTAAGGAAGCTCCTTGGTGACAGGAGAGCGGTGAGCATCCCTTCAGTCGCTTTGCTTGTCCCTAAAGGTCCCCTGCTGTCCCCTGGGGCAGTCCCTCCCCTGGGAGCACTGCAGAAGTAAAGTAGGAGTACCCTCTGCTGGCACGTTTTGTGCTGGGCTCTGTCCCACAGCTCTCCAGCCTGCTTCTGTCCGTCCAGAGCACATTTCCCAGCCATCCTTACCTCCATGTGCTCATAGACAGATTTCCCTTCAGACCCCTTTTTATACTTTAACAATTTTTACTATTCTACCTAAATTTGATATTTTTCATCATAGTGTGATGTTGTCATTGTGAATAATTTCTTTCTCTGCTTGGCTTTCAGGTCCTTGAGTTAAATATTTTTTCCAACAATCAACACCTGGACAAAACATATTATGATTTGTTTTTTAAGTGCTGATACACTTGATACCATGCATTAAACATGGGATGCTGATGGGATTCCAGATCACATTCCAGGGATCACAGATAAGAGTCTTGAGGAAGTTTCTATGACAGAAATCTAAGGGGGAGAAAGATTTTGGTTTCTTTTCAACTGCAAAAGTAAATAGCAGAGAAGAATCGTTCTTCTGGGACTGGGAAATAAAAATTGTCTTGGGCTAGAAGTGAATCCAGGCCCTGTTAGCCACTCCTAGCTGGAATTCAGAGAGGAAATCCTGGGATCTGAGCCCTTTGGGGAGTCTTGAGTACAATGGACATCAAACATAGCTGGGAGAAAAGAGTAGCTGCAAATCAAGATCAGGAATCCCCTCGGGGAGAGGAAGAAGGAACAGATTGTGCTGCCTGTGCTTTGCCCCAGGGCTGCTTCTGAGCGTTCCCTCTCCCAAAAGCTCCAGCAGATTTTTAGGAAACACAAGCCCCGGTTCCCTCGGGCCCCTCATTGTCCAGCTGTGTATAGCTCTGCTGTCTGCCCATCTCTGGCACAGAGGAACCACCTGCCTGCTCTGGGGCCCCTCACAGATGTTTGTAGACTGCTTTATAACAGGGGGCAGCTGCCGTGCCTTGATGGAAAGGCACAGAAAACCACGGCAGTTGCTCTTTCAGCTTCTTCAGTGGCAAGTGTCTAAAGCAAAACCTGGTGCCTCCTGTTCTGTAACAGCATCAGATCCACCCAGAACATCAAAGCTGTCACTGAGCAAGCAACACAGAAAACACATGACAAAAATCACACAGTAGGCTGCACGTAAAATAGTAAATGATTGTATTTATTTTCTGTGTTTACCTCAAATAATCCTTTGGAAGTCTGAAACAAAAGCGAGGCAGTGCTCGGTGGGTGTCAGTCCTTTGAGAGATTCATTTCACAGCTCCGGCACCGCACCCATCAATGGGGTAACAGCTGAGCTGAGGAGGAAAACAACGCAGCTGGATTTCCTTTCCTGTCCTTGACACCTGGGGATTTCTGGTGACTGGCACGGCCCTGCTTGGATGTGTCACCTTGTGAGACAGCGCTTCTTGGGGCAGCACCTTCCAGAGATGTTGCATCAAAGAGGAATTCCCTTTGGAATGTCTGTGTTTCGACTGGTTGGTATTGGCTATGAATTATTATCAATCACAGCTTTGCAGTTTACACTGCAGCCCAAAACTCCATTGTATTCCCAATTCTGTCAAAAATAACCATTTCAAAATGCTCTGACTTCTGCTTTTCTGGAGAAACGTGATCTGCTTCCTTTCCCTGATATCTCTGTCACACTGTGAAAGGTAGCTGGGGAATACCTGGTGGGTTACAAATCCAACACAGCTGTAAGAGTCTGCAAGTCTGAAGCTGTGTGATTACTGCAGATTGAACAGTCTGTTAAACGAATAGATTTGGATTTTCTCTTTCCAGGAGGGAAGTTCTGCAGTTGGTTTGGCCTTGCTGCTCTGATTCATATTTACAGTCAGACATTAGTAGAGCTCACCTCAGCCTCTTCTTTCTTGGATTCAAAATCTCAGCGAGGTTGCAGATTTTTGATTTGACTTGATCACTTGGCTTCTTTTCTAGGGTCTTCTGATTTGAATGATTTATTTTCAGGAGGCTTTATCAGTCTTTAACGCTGCTTTGTAAACTGAGGGGCCAGATCCAGCTGAGATCAAAAGGTTCCCATCAGATTAAGGGAGGGAGGTAAATGATACCCTTCAGAATTCAGAGACACAGACAGAGCTGGGTCATTAGCAAAGCAGACAGTGGGATTTCTCTCCTCCAGCCATAACTACCGGCCCTCTCACACTCCCATGTGGTTATCAAACCTCATACCATAACAAGATATTAATATCTCATCCAGTATCCCACCCTAAGTTATGTTGGCTAACTGCAAACTACAGGGAGTGTGTTCCTCTGAAGGACAGAAAACAGAAATGGGAAATACCTGTTAGGGTATTGATCCAATAATGCTTTTATTATTGGTTTATCAGACAAGGGTAGAAAAAAAAAGTTTCGTGTTTCTTGGCTTGACACTTTCTAAACCCTTCTTTTATCTCCCTCATCCTCCCCCCCAAAAATGCTCACACCAAAGTGCTTTGACTTCAAAATTTCAATCTTGCAATACAGTTCCATGATTTTCACGTCTCCATCCCCAAAAGTCTCACCCAGATCACCGAAGCTATTTCTTGAGTATATGTGTTGAAAATGTTACAACTTTTAAATTTTTTTAAGTAACTTTAGTCCTGGGTTTGTTAGCAGTTTCTGTGACACCTGCAGACATCCTTAAAGTAAACGAATACGGCAAAATTAGAGATTTGAGTCTTGTCTTTGCCCACAATGTAATGTCAACAGCACTCTCAATATTTATCATTTTCAGCTATCACAAAGCAGTCCCAATATTTGCCCAACTTCTTGAAATGACTGGAAATCCTCCAGCGAATTAAATCTACGTATTAAATACCTCATGTAGCTGGCTAAGTGGTGATTGAGATGGGTGTAAGTGCGCGGCACGGTGTCCAGGAGCCTGCCACGACCGCCCTGCCATTCCCCAGCATTCAGCCGAGAGACAGCCAGCGTGTGTGTGTCTGCGAGAGGGTGGGGTGGAATATTCATGCCATTCAAAAGACTCACGTCGTTACTTAACAACTACATTAACCTCCTGCCACAAGTCATGACCTTGTGCTGACCCTGGCCAGCAGAACAGCCCGGCTCTGAAGTACAAAACATGAAAGTGGGAGAAGGAAGGAGCGAGAGGAGGAGGAGGAAAGCTCAGCTCTTCATGGAAGAGGCTTCCAAAAGCACTCAGACAAAAGCTCCTGTGCCATCCCCACCCAGGCACTCACTGGCTGGGAAGGGTTTTCCTGGGGAGCCTTTCAGAGGCAGCTGCAGCCTCACACGACCTTTCAGCTGTCCTTTGAATGGAAAAGCAAAGAGCACACACACAGCAGCCTTTAGATCTCTTGTTCCTGTCCTGCTTTCCTTTGCAGCACAGCCCTGTTTGCACAACTGCTGCTGGAAGCACATCCCGCCTGAATTTCAAAAATTCGGGGAAGGGGAAAAGCTTCAGTCTCCAGAGGTGCTTCTTCTGTAGCTTTTTCGGTCCCTGGAGTAGTTTTGATAGCAGTGGTGGGAATTAAAAGCCCAACTCTGCAATCAGGAAATGGGCAAAGTGACCCCAGCTTTAAGCAGGAAAGTGGGATCTGATTGGCACAGCTGGAAGGGCAGCAGAAATTTGTTTTTGCAAAGAACAGTTGGAAAAGTTCTGTGGAGCTGTAAAAGTACTCTGAAAGCAGGCTGAGAATCTCAGTGAGGTCTGTGGAGAGAGATGATGAGAAATTCCTTGTGCTGAAGGGCTCTGAGGGGAAATATCAACTCACAGCACCCACAGAGGCTCAGGCAAAGTGGGATTTTTCCCTCTTATTTTCTAACAGAGTAGGAACAAAAGTGGTGACACCTCGGGTTGGCCTCAGTGAGCCTTGAGGAATTATTCACATGTTTTGCTGACCACAGATTTTGGTCAGCAGGCACCTCACTGCTTGGGGAAGTGCTGACCCATCTGACCAATGGCTCATTTATTCATTTGCCCTCTCCAGCAGATGTCAGGACAGGATGTTTTAGAGGAATTTCCATAAAGAGCCTTTCTAAAATAACCTGCTTCAAAAAGAGGCTCTTGGTGCAAGCAGAGATTGGCTTCTGTTCTGAAGCTTGAGGTTTATGAAAATCGCTGTTTCTCTTTGATTTTCCAGCAGTAAATAATTATAGGTTTGACATCCTCAGGCTTTTAAGTATCATGAGTCAGACATCCAGCTATGAGATGGTGCATAAAATTCTCCCTAACCTAAAAATAATAAACACTGGGTTATTTTTGCTTTCTTCCTGGATTTGCATCCTTTAGGGTTACAGGTTTTGGGTTTTCTCCTGTGGCTGTTTGAAGTGTCCTCCTCATTCCGAAGGCTGAGGACTACATGTGCACAGCAAATTCCAGGAGTGAGATCATCCAGAGGAGTTGGACAGCTCTCAGGAATTGCAACAAAACCCTGACAGTAAGAAAGGAGCTCTGGCACAAAATCCTCTCGGGTAACCATGTGCCAGGTCAGGCAGTTCCCAAATGTATAAAGCCATGTATTCTGCAAGGGCTGTAGCTCGTGTTTGATCTCCAGGAGGCAGCAGCAGAGAGCCCTTCCCGTCTGACAATCCCAGGCCAGACCAGCTTGGCCCTGCTCCCTCCCACTTCCCTCTGCAGCTCCTGCCTTCAGCTCAAAGCTGCTGGCCCAGCTCTCCCTGTTTACATGTTCCCAAATTCAAGGAGGAAAAGGGAATATCAAACAGACCTGGGCTCTTTTGAAGTGGCTGGAGGATGCTATCAGGTCCAGGGGGTGTGTTGTGCCTTTGAGGCTTG
>VZSR01000193.1:1721972-1742606 GCA_013398615.1 Brachypodius melanocephalos
GCCCTGGCTCCATTACAGGCCTGGGATGGTCTGTGTTGAAACCCTTCTCTGTGTGGTTTTCAGGCATGGAAGTTTCTTTATTCTTTTAAAATCAATGATTGGACTGAAATAAGTTATTTTCTGCCAGGAAGAAGATCAGTGATTTGATTTGTTTTTTGAGGAGGAGGTTTTGTCCCTTGGCAGAGAGCTTCCTCCTTTAATGTCAGCTGCAATTTTTGCCATTTGCAGACCTCCAATCATACCCACACACCATTAAATAATGACCTTAAAATCATCCTCCTCCTTCTCTCAGCTTTAGCACTTCAACCAGGAACTGGCTGCGCCTTTGGGCTCATCCTCAAACCCTTGTCTGTGGCTGCTCTCTCCTGGTCGCTGGCTGGAATTGCTGCTTGAGCGCTCAAGATTCGTGTTGAAAGGTGAAACTCAAAGCACCTGGGGTTTGTTGGGGCTTGTTTCAGGGCCTCTCCACTTTGCCAAATCTCCTTTAATGCGAAAAAACCTTTTATAGGCGAAAAAGTGTGCTTTTTTCAATTAGAAAGTAGCGAGGATGATTAAATTTTGAAACTCCAAATTCTCGAAGTGAGTTACAGTTTTGAATATCAATATTAGGAGAAAAAAATATTTTCAATTCATTACTAAGAGCTTTTTTCAATCCAGGCTCTGTTTCATCGGGTCTTTTTATAGATTTTCCAGGAACTGGACTGACAGCAGCTCAGACATAGAATCACAGAATAATTGGTGTTGGAAAAGACCCTTAAGATCATCGAGTCCAGCACTGCCAAGGCCACCACTAACCCATGTCCCCAAGTGCCACATTCACACATCTTTTAAATCCCTCCAGGGATGGGGATTTCCCTATTCAGCCTGTTCCCTCCTTCTGGCACAAATTTGTGCTCTGGCCATATGCAGCCATCCTGCATTCATTGAAATATCCTGATTTTTAATCCATGTCCTGCTCTGTTGTCCTACTTGTATTAAAAATAAAGTTAAAATTAATTTTAAAAATTGCTTGAAAACTAAAATTATCAACAACGTATCTGAAAAAAACCCAGAAAGAGGAAAACATTTCTTTACTTTTTTAAAGTTTAACTTTGCCCCTTTGTTTGCACTTTAAAAATATGAAAAGTATCAGTTCTGCTTATATAATTTTAATTTTAGTTATTTGGGGTTTTAGGCAGCTGCTTAACTGCTATTTCTGTTTGTAGATCAATTAGTTATGTTCTGAATGGAAAACAGCAGGAATTTGTCATTCTTTAGTGTTCCAGCCAGTGAGTCCAGGTCACCAGGAAAGGCAACAGGGTCGGAGTTTTAGCACGAGCTAAATTCTATATTATCTGGGCTTTAATCTTTTGCTCTCACCTCTCTGGGCCTGGTGAAGGCAAAGCTGGGTTCCACAGTGTCCTTCTTCTTTCCTTCCCAGATTCCTGGGACACCTCTGCAGAGCTTAGAGTGCAGCAATAGGGGAAAAGTATATTTTCTCTTCAATTAAAATTGGTTTTCACATCCCTTTCCTTCCCTGGGAAGAGTTTCCTCTGTTGTTGCAAATCACTGTGGGATGATTTTTTATGTAGGAGCAATTTTCAAAGGTTTGGAGGAGGGTGTCTATAACAGAAAAAGATTCAGATTAAAATGTTCAGAAGTCTTCCTGAGAACGTTTTGTTCTGAGATTTTGGGGTGTGATGCTTAGGAGTAAGGTTGGAAGCAGCCTGAGATGTCCTGGCCAATCATCCCTGGATGATGTAGAGGGATTGCATTGAATCCTGCAAAACAATACCTCCTGCAGACTGGGAGACTTTGTACTTGACTGGTTCTAAAGCATGGGCAGAGATTAAAGAGTTATCTTTAACTGGATGCCTTTTTAGGGTCCAAAAATATTGTGTGATTTCTTTTACTTCTGAGTATTGTCTCATGCCAAAATACTCTCCTTCTCTATCTCCTGTAATTTGTCATAAAATTGCTATCCTAGGCTTAGGGACGTGGTGATAATTTCCATGACAACACAAAAAGCTTCCAGAAACAGAGATTTCTGACTAAATAGAAGAAGGCTGTTGAAAAGCACAACTGCGAGAATTCTGCCTACCCACTGTAAATAACAGAAACGTTCAGGTTACATGAGCTCATCTTGTGAAACCGAAATGTTCTTCACATCGTGTTGATTTACTGAATGTCGGGGGTTTTTTTTTTAATTGAACAAACATCTCTCCAAACAATAGCAATAAGCCCTTAATATGCTGATCCACAAAGCCTCGCTCTGTGTCATGGTCTTAAATAAAAATATACAGAACCAACACCCAGAACTGAGGTTTTCTGACAAGATGGCTGGAAACAATTGAAACATTTCTAATCCGGCATTTGACCTGAATGTAAAACTCTGTAAAAGTGCAAATGAAAACGAAAACTGCGCTCAGATCTCAGCCTGCAGTTTAAACTCATGATAAACTAAATCCTAAAGCCTCATGTTTGGAAATGTTCGAAAACAAAGAGGCTCCAACCCCGAGCTGTCATTTCCTTTCTTGGCTGATCTACCTTTGATGGAGTATCCAGTTGTCTCAAATGGGTTTTTATAGCAATTTTCCAGGATTTTAACCACCATTCCCTGTTACATGAACCACACCTCTGTGTTTGATGCATTCTGAAGCAGGGTCAAGGCAATCTTTCAGCAGCTTGAAAAGAGAAAAAGCCCCATGGCCTTGCCCAGGGGTGCAGCAGGGTCAATTCCATGGAGTGCTGTGCTGGGGAAGGAGTCACCTTTTAAATAAATGTATTGATGGGTTTAGGAAAGCTCTCCCTGAGAGCGATGTTGATCATTGCCTGTGTGCTGCGCCCACACTCTGCAGTGACTAACAGTTCCTAATTCATGCTAATAACTTCCCAGAGGAAAAATGGCAATGCCTGGCCTTTCACCCTGCCTTGCTCTTTTGTTGTGGTTCCCTTTACAGATCTCAAGCCATGCAATTTTAACCTGCTGACAGAACTGGCCATTCCCCCCTTTCTGCTGCCTTGATAAATGCTCCATTTGCATGGAAAGTCATGCAAATCAGCTGTTGAATTTTTGCCTTACTTAATTGCAAAGCTAGTTACTGCTCTGTGTAAACAAGCTGATGGTGTTTTGTTTGCTGACAGGAAAAAACCCCAGAATTGGGACAGTTTATATTTGGCAATGCTTGGGTTTTGTGGGTGGCTCATGGCCTAATCCTGATGGAGATATTTGGTTTCTATTGTATGCTAGAAAATAACAAGATTTTAGAAAAGAAATCCTGACTCTTCTTGGTGTGAAGTGTTTGATTCAGCCCTGATCCATTTTTTGCCCTTCTGTTATATTAATAAAATCTGAAGTAGCAAATGAAAAGAGATTAATTGCATGCAGGCATCCAGTAGCTTTGGTTCTGTTTTCCCAAATTTTCTTTTGCTACTTTCATTGCTAAAATGCTGTAAAATGTGACGATGCTCTGTGGGCAAAATTTCATTTGTTTTCCCTTTCATTTGCAGAGGTAGAAATAATTCCAACGGGGGGGGAAAGGAGACTTTTGCATGTCGTTTTTGTGTGTCAAGTCTTGTACCTTGAGAAAGTCCAGGAACTCTATCCCTGTCTATGGCAGCATCCAGGGCCACCACCCCTCTGCCCACAGCACAAGGACAATGCTCAGGATTGGGGCTTGAAGGGGAAAAGCAGTCTCAGGTTTTCCAGAGCCAATTCCCACCTCTCCTGCTTTGCTGTCACAGTGTGGCTCAGGGAGCTCTAAGTGCTGCCTCTGAGCAGACTTTTCAGAGAGTTCCTTTGGAGGTGTCTGTCACATTCCGGGCAATTATGCAATAAAGCCCACCCTGATTTCCCCTGCAGACTTTGTGTGTGTGAGACTCATGAGATGAATTCAGGAGATTCCCACTCCTGGTTATCCCAGACATCCACAGAAATGGGAGCTGGGCATCTCCACTTGACTGCTTCAGGGCCTGATCCACAGAGAAACACCGAGCTGGACAAATTTTAATGAGGATGTGATGTGGGGGAAAAAAGGAAATCCATCTTTTCATACACCAGAATCTTGAATTGGATCAGCCTCTCGGATTTCCAGCAATCCAAAGGACATCAGCTTAGCCCCGTGACTCCTTTCCATTCCACAACAGCCTGTGGTATTTTAGTGACAGGGAGCTGTGGGGATCTACATAAGCCTTGTTGTTCTGGGCCAAAAATAGTTGCACAAGAAGTGACTCCTGCCAAAGAATTGGTTCTCTCAAGTCGCAGACTTTGGCCTCAAAGTGTTGTGGAATGCCATGAGCTCTAAATGCAGGAGGAAAAACATATTTGCAGGCAGAGTTTTCATTTGATTCTATCAGCGGGGACGCCGAGTAGTATAAATAAATGAATTTCAGGAACAGACTGTATCTAGCTCTAATTAAAGGAAGATTTCAAAAATTGCCAGATTAAGTAAATACTGTATTAGCTCTGTGTGTTACAGCCTGTTTGGAAGCTGAATTGTTGCACATAAGAAGAGAATGTGTTCTACACGTTATTTTAGCACAGAAAGTTTGGGATGAGCAAAATGCTCCTTATGCCCAAATTAAGAGCCCAAATGCTGCTCTGGTGGTTTTCTGTGCTGGGCAGGAACTGCCCCTCAGTGACTGTAGTTACACAGCTCCCAGAAACATTCAATGCAAGGAAAAACTCCTGGGAAGTGCTGTAGGAAATTCCACCTCCAGCTCATTTTTCTTCTGGTGTCTCAAACACGAGAGACCCTGAACCACGGGGAGATTTGATAGAAAAACAAGACAAATCTGATGCAGTTGTAGCCCTCATCTGTGACAGCTCCTTGGTGCAGCCTTGGCTCTGAGGTTTTGTGCCACAGGAAGAGCCACCAGAGTTTTGGATGCCCAGTTCTTGTGGGTGTTGTTGGTCCCACTTGAATTTTTCAAAGACCTAATGGTGAGCATTAAAATATGTGGGCTAAAGGGATCATATCCAACCTATTTCAGCTGGAAATTTAATTCAAGAAATTGTAATCTCTTCATAAAACGTACTAGTAGGGCCTCTCTTCAGGTAGAAGTTCATGCAATGTACAGCAAAGGCTGAGGTAAGAAAATCTCTCTTGTAATGTCAGGCCAGAGCTCATCCCTCCACACTAATTATTTGCCACACCAGAGAGTTGCCCAGAGTTTCCTTACAGGATCTTTTAGACAAGGTTTTATATCTATTGTGTAAGGTTGATATATATGGTGTGTCCAAATAAGGGAAAAATGGGCTCCTCTCTGAGACACAATTCATCCACCCTGGCAGAGATATTTCCAGACGTCCAGGACAAGACAAAGTGTGTCCTTCAAATGCTCACTTCTCCCAGTTGTAGAGAGAAGTTGGAAAACTGGCCCTCAGATATATTTCTGTGTGCTTTGGAGAGATGCAGAGGTACTGACATTAATCTGGGCTGTGTGCTCTTCAGGGGTGCCAGCAGATAATCCCTCTGTCCATCTCTTTACCTGTTAACAAATACAGAACGTTCTCACCCTGGATTTTCTTTAATGGATATGAATAATTTCAAGTGTTACACTCTTAGAAGTAATTTAGGGAACTTTCATTATTTGTGCGTGGTTGTAGTGTCACCCAGAAATGTGTTAGAAAAAGACAAAGGAGACACTTTGAAATTTGGGACAGATCTGAAGAATTCAGTAAGGAGCTCTCAGCTGGGATTCCTGAGTCTAATCACTTTGCTTGGAGTTCTCCTGTAATTTATGGCAGCCTGTCCAAGCAGAAATCATCCTGGCAGTGTTCCAGCAGACTGACAGGATACAGGTTAAAACCCATCCAGCTTCCAAAGAGATGGTTCCTCCCTCTCCACTGCCTTTCTTTCCACATTATATCTTCAAAATGAGCAAGCCCAGTGCTGAATCTGAGCTGAGGACTGAGACTTTGCACAGTCTGGCCACATCTCCTGCCTTCCCCTGCTTGGTGAAGCGCTCAGTGCACCACCAGCCCTCCATAGATTTGGTAAAAATCTTCATCTTATGGCGGGGGAAAAGGAGAGTTTCGAGGGGAATATTATCATTGGCTCTGAGATTTTCCAGTGGGAGATCAAGCACTCTTGTTTTCCATTGCTGTCTGCATTAGGAGTATTTTATTGGAGCTGGTGCTTGCTTCACGTCACCAGTTCAGGGCTGATGTAGGTGTTATGTGTGGCAGATAAAGAGATAAAGACAGATAAAGCTGCAGGTAAAGAGAGTCATCTTCAAAGCTTTCAGGGAGCAGGTGTGCTAAGGAGGAAGGTTATGGGTACCTCCTGTCCTGTAGGATAACAGAACCATCAGTGTGGAAAGAGAGGAGGAGTCCAGGAGATGTCCATGGCATCCACACCTGACTGGGCTGGTGGAGAGGAGCCCTGGGCTCCCAGTGGGCACAAACCGACCACTCCAACAAGGATTTTTCAGCTCAGAGCAGGAGACAGAAATTGAAATTTCTAAATTGAAATGAAATTTGTGGTTTGAAAGTGTGGCTGAGCAGAGCCCAGCTCCCTGCACCAGGATGTACAACAGCACCGTGGGGAACCTCGGTGCTGGAAAGCCGGGACAGGAAATAAATCAGTTGGGAAGCAAGCAGGCTCAGTGGGGATGCAGGAACATCTCTGGTTACCAGTAGGTGTCACCGCAGGTTTGCAGTCACTGGGACCGCAGCACTTGTGACAAGCACCCAAAGCATGGCCCTGCTTCCCGGAACTTCACCTGCTGCCGTGGATGGAGCCAGCCTCTGATTCCCACCCCACGGGGAATCCATGGCCCCTTTCCTCGGTAATTCCTGCTCAGCGGTGTTCATTAGGTGACAAATCTGTCTGCAGCACTCCGAGGGGTGTGCAATGAGCAGCTTTCTGGGCTGACATTCCACACACCCAAAGAGGGCACCTTTGGGAAGGGCTCGCTCTACAGTGGAGATGTGACTTGGCCAAGGTTCCCAAATCACCACTGACCGAGCCGGTCTCAGATTTCAAAGAAGCCCAGGCTGCTTGGCTGTCTGGAGACTGGAGCTAGAAAAACGACCTTTGTATTGCTGCTGTGTTGTTCTTTGGGTGGATCCCTTCTCTGTCTCCCTGGCCAGCTTTGTTTGTGTCAGCAGGAGGGACAGGAGCAGCCTGTGGGGCAGAACGAGCAGGTGCAGGCTGCAGTGGGCTCCTGCCCCCCAAAATCCCATCTCACCTGAGCTCCTGTTTCCATGGGACGTGAACCCACATTTGTACCCACTCCAGGCTCTTTGGATGTCACAGATAAAAAATACAATCATGACCTCAGCCTCCTGTGGTGGCACAGGTTTCCTGCCCCCTGTTCCTCCTGTCCTACACTGACTGTGGGTGGCCAGGGCTGGGGCAGGACCAGGGAAGGTCTCAGGCAGCCCCATAAGTGCCACTCCCACCTCCAGCCCTGCTGAAATTATGCTGCCCTCAGATCCCATTTCCTCTTTCAGAGCTGCAGCACAATGACATCCATACATGTGCTGTAACACACTCTGGCCTTTCTCTTCCTGTGTTGCCCCTGACTGATTAGAGGAGAAATTTTCATTCTCAGTCCCAAGGTATTTGTTCTTGCATCCCATTGCCCTGATCCAATTTTTCAGAGGAATGCCATTCTTCCTGTAGGGCACTGTATCTTCATGGTGCCTCCCAGCTTTACAGCACCAGCAAGTTCCACTCACGTGTTTTGACAGCCCATGCCAGGACCCCCAAAAAAATATTTTACAAGATTGGCTGCAGGTCTGATCCTTCAGCAATTTGAGTAACTGACCAATACCAGTCCAGTCCTTTTTGGTCCAGTCTGTCATCATTTATTTTTCAAATAGTTTTCTATCTACAGCAAAATTCTTACAGCAAGCCTTGTTTTCTGGTATTTAACTACGATGTCCCAGCTGATATTTTGCCAAATTCTGCCCTGATGTCCACATGGATCAATCACACACCCATGGACATCTGGTGAGCTGCCATTCCCTTCCATTCCATCCCCACATGCTTCTTTGGATGCCTGAGTGGGAGCAGTCAAAGCACATAGTTTAGGACTTCGGTAGTGGAAAAACGTTGGCCCTAAAGTCTGGTAGAAAGAAGCCCCCTCCACCCAGCCCTTCTGTCTCTCATAAGTGGCACAACAGAAACCTGAGTGTTCAGTGACACAGAAAACATCCATGGAAAATGTAGGGAGGATGCTACAGAAATGAGGTGCAAAGGAAGAACCAAGAATAATAACATATGATAATTGACTTGCAATTATAATATAAGTTATTATTATGCAAGACTAACTTGCTGTTATCCTTCCTTTAAAGCCTAATCCAGTCTAGACACCCAATTCTCAGATTTGTGGGGCTATAGAGGGCAGAAAGAAAGGGCTGCCATGCACCTGCCCAGCATTTTCAGCTGAAAGATTGAAAAGCACAGTGTGGTTCTGCAGGGCAGCTGCAGGTCTTTCCTCATGGCCTTGTAAACCATCAGTGATCTGAGAACCACAGCTGTAGCACCAGACAATGTCCAAGCTCCTTTTTTCCCTTTCTTATAATTCAGGTTAAATTATCTTCCTTAAAAGAGAGTGGAATTTCAAGGCAAAAATTTATTGGAGAAGCTGATCCACTGAAATCAAGTGAAAAATCTCATGCACATGGAAGCACTAAGAGAAAAACAGGTTGGAAATGGCAAGGTTTGGATTGTTTGGTTGGGTTTTTTTTTCCTCTATAATTGCTTGAAATATGGTGGTACTAAATTTATGTTTTCAAAATTTTTGGATGTCATGAAACTCACGTAATGGACTGGGCCAAGTGGCTCCTTGCAGTTTATTTTATTTCCTGCTCTTTTCTTCACAGGTAGTGACGATCTCTTTTTGGAGCATCTGGACTCACTGCAACATTGAGAGGTGAATTTGGTGAGAGGAATCAGAAGAGCACTCACAGATCTCGGTGCTCGTGTAGCTGCCTTCAGCATCAGAAACAGCAGAGGGAGGGAGACACACCAAAGAAGGAACATAACCAGAAAATTGAATTTAAATAGTATGACCCAAATTTTCCATTACCGCTTTCATCAGTATCTCCTCAGTTGCTTTTATGCCCTGCTAAGTAACAGCCCAAGAGAGTGCTGTTTATTTTTATGTGAGGGCTCTTTCTCAGACCTGGATTTCTGGGCAGGCACAGCTCCTGCCATCACTGATGTTGTAATAAATGAAGATGTTTGGTGAGCTGGGATGTTCCCAGGGCACTGCCACCTCTCCAATTCACAGCACAGCAAGAGTGCAGCCCTTGGAAAGCTGCTCATGGCAGAGAGCATCTTTTAAACACTGCTTGAGCTTTAAAGGCAGGGAGATGCTGCTGCTGCTGGATTCAGGCTTTGTTTCTCTCCCTGGATTCTTGTGGTCAGATTATTTACTTTATTGTGCCATTCAAAAGCAGCAGGGAGGTAATTCTTTTTCTGTGTGTTTTTCCATTGATGTTGAACAGGGCTGGATGATTACATGGGTTGTGTTTTATTAATTACAAGCACTTTGAGCAAAATCCCATTGCATTGTTGCTGTGGCAGGCGGGTGAGCGTGCAGCCCTTCCAGAGCAAATTCCCAGCTGAGCAGCTCCAAGGGCACGGCCACAGCACACAATGGAGCGTGGGGCAGCCAGTCCCCAGGGAATCCTGACCAAACCAGCTCCAAACTGGGAGCAGCAGGGCTGTGTTAGCACTGTTTTGCAGCCGGGATTGTTGATTAGAATGCAGCTTTCTGCTAAGGGAGCTCTGCTGCCTGGAGTGGCTGCACCCCCTGATGTACCTTCTGTACCCTATAGAACCTACAGGCACCCCTAAATAATCCATCTGGCTGTTGCTGCCATATCAGGTTCGTTATGTGATAGTCACAGGTGGATCAGGGCTCCCACATCCCCACAGCCCTCTGGCAGTGCACAAAAGGGAATTGGATATCCCAAAGACATCAACCCCAGCGGCCAGGAATTCTTGGGCCAGGGTGAATCTCACTGGGCTATTCCTGGAAAGTGAATGCCAAATATGCACGAGGAGTTTAAAGCAAAGCAGAGAGGCCATTAAACAGGGAGAGTTTTGTTTACACTGCTCTGGAACTTTTTCCGTGTGATTCCATGGAGACACCCCAAAGATTCCAAGGGTGCCCTGCACAACTCCCCCTGCAATTGCAGATGTACCCTGGGCTGTGGGAGATGGGTGCCCTGCTTCACCTGCAGATGTGGAACTGCCTCCCAGCCTCAGAGATGGCTTTTGGGATGATTTTCAGTCTGGGTTGGACCCTCAGTTAACAAAAGCTGACAGCTGGATTTCTTTTTGATCCCCAAAACTCTCATGGTGCTATGGCAATTTACACCACCCAGAAATGTGGCTTAGGCACATGTTAAAAAAAATCTCAGGCTGCAGAGAGCATTTGCAACAGGAAACCCTGAGTCAGAGCAGTTGTATTCCAGATCCCTCCCTTGGAGAATATTCACAAGGTGAAGAGGAGGCAGCCTGCCAACACGACCTTGTTTTAATTCAGCTCCTTGTGAGACATCAATCTGGGTTTCTACTTCTGGGAGTCACTTGCCTTAGAAACAGTTGCTCATTCCTAGGTTTATCCAGAAGCTACAGGGCTCTTGTAGCTTTTGTTTGTAATTAGAGAGCAAAGTTTAATCCCCACTTCCTTCTCTATTAATAACAAATCATCAGCTCTTCTCCTGCACAAGGGAGCAGCAATTGAATATTGAAAACACTCTGACACCTGGCTTGCACACAGGGGTTTTGTTCAACTGATCCCAAAACACTTAGCAAAGGGTGGAGAAATCATTTTAATTTCACTGGAACTGAAGCACAGGGGTGGGACAACCCCCCTGCAGTGCTCCTGGCCCCTTGGGTTGCACTGCACCAGCCGGAAAACACTCCCAACAGACAGGGAATGTGAAGATATGGGATCAGAGAAACTGCTAGTGTCCTATAAAGGACATTCCAAAATACACAGAGAAGCACTAAAAAAGAGATTTAAATTAGGATCTTGCTGTTCTGTTTGAAGGCTGAAGCTGGATGCTGAAAACTGGTGGGTCTGGCCTAGGGAATTTTTATGTGGCCCATTTTAGAAATAGAATGTTGGGAGCTGTGGGGAGGAGTTCGACCTTTTCCTAAGTCGCTCCTAAAAAGAGTTCCAGAATCCTCCTGCATCTTTAGCCCACATCTTTATCCTGACAGCATTAGAACCCGCATCTATCTTAAAAATAGGATTTGTACCTCTCAGCCCACAGAAATGCTCGCTGTCCAGCTTTTCTGGCTGGATCATTCACCACTCAAAATCCACCGTTAGCAGCTCTGTTATTTAATTCTGTCTGGATCCTGGTGACAAACTGGCCTGAGGATTTCCTGCCATGAAAGGAGTTTGTTTTTTTCATGCAGCTTAGGGACCAGTGGTGTTGAGCAAGAGGATTTGTCAGCTGATTCCCTTCAGACATTTGTTATCATTTGGTGGGAAGATGCAGAATTTACTATTCTCAGCCCTGGGCTGATCTACCAAATGTCTCTGTGTTCCTGCCATGGGCTGGGGAGGGGGATGTTCCTTATCTTTGCTCCTTGGGAGGAGTGACTTGGGCACAAATCGTGGGGTCACTGCTCTGATGTGCAAGAAGCCAATTAGTGCATCCAGGGCTGCAGAAGTGACCCCTGGGGGTCACCGTGTTCCTGTCACACCCCATCACATGCCAAAACATCAGCCCCACAAAGGAGCACGTGGTGCCCTTGCCTAGATTTGTTTAAGGAAGAAAACCAAGGATTTGGGGTGGGCTGAGTAACCCAGGGTGAAAAGAGGGAGGTTGGAGTGTTGTGTTTGGCTTAAGAGAGAGGGCACGCAATGCATTTAATTAAGTGTTTGTGTAATTGTTTATGTTTTCTTTTTCTCTTAGTCCTTGTATCAGTGATTAGAAGTTTGTGTTGATGGGCAAAAATTTCAGTAATTCCCCAAATGAAAACCTTTGCCCCTGGCTGAGTAGGTGAAAACTACAAGGAAAAAGACAAACTTGGTGCATTGTTGTGTAGAAATGCATTTTGACATGGAGACAGCCATGACTAAGTGTGTTGTATTTGTAGGAGGGCCTGCAAATGAAATCAAACCAAGTCGCTCTTGGTGTAAGAAGTGATGGTTGGTCCAAAAAAATCCAATGGATTTGAAATCTGCTTTAAACTGAAGTTTCACACTGAGTGGAGCACTTTGGTGCACGGAACGGACCCGGTTGCATAGGAAAAGATCCACACAGGAAGGGAAAATAAATATAGCCAACAATACCCCCAAAGGAATCCCATCTCCTGCATGTGCAGGGGGCAGGAGGGACTGGAGCTGCGCTTTGTGTCCGGGCAGAGAGCGGCTGTGAGAAACTCGAGGCGCGTTTCGCAGCGCGGCGTGGGAACCGCGCCTGGAGCCGAGCAGGAGCGCGGGGGAGAAGCAGAGGGAGCCCAGAGCAGGAAGTCCCTAAAGTCCCACACATCTGCCCATGGCTCCACCACAGCTATCCCAGCTCTGAGGCTGCTGGAGCATCCATCTCTTTTATTTCTTGGGATGTGTCTCTCTGGATTTAGCAGCTCACCACTCCGTGCTCCCCCTCTCCTCTCCCCATCTCTCCCACACTTTGACCTCACACCATGAAACTGTCAGAGCGAGGAAACAGTTTGAGCTGAAACATTCATTCCACATTACGTGATTCTAGATAAAAGGCAGGAAGCATTTAACCCTTTGAGAGCCTTTCCCCTCATCCTTGTCTTCCAAACTCCTTGCAAACCATGTGTAAGTGGGTGATGAGCATTGATGCTTTATAGATATGTGTTCTTGTCTCATCAGTGGCTCTTCCCAGAGGCCACAGCACTGGGATCCAGGAGTGTCTGGACTTTGCAAACTGAACATAATCTCTCAGCCCTGCTCAAGATCTTTGGATCTTCCAGTGCTGAGGTGTACTTGCCGTGTGGGGAAAATGTGCATTTCCAAGTGTATGAAGAGATGAACCTCTGGCTCCATGTGTTTCACTTCATTCCATGGTTTGAGGTTCAGAAGCTCAAATGGCTAAATTTAAAGCTACAAAAATAGATAAAATGAGGACTTTCAATGATTAGCACTCAGCATTTAGAAACAAAACTTCTTGCTTTCTTTCAAGCTGCCTAATAAATAACTCCCACAGAACAGCATTTACATATAAAATGTATCATTTCACGGCCTGACACAAATATGTATTCTGGCCTTTAAGAGCTGTTCTTTTGGCAGATCAGGGCTCTCCTGAGAGCCAGCTCCTGCTCTCCAGCACACACTGATGAACACTTGTCAGATATATTTGGTATCTGGTGCTAACTCTCGTGTTCTGCACTTCGTAGGTGGCCTTGGCAGCTAAAAGGGTGGAGGAGAATGGCAACTCCAACCCTCCATTGCCAGTGTTTGCCCTGGGAACAGCAGCACCAGGGCAGCCCTTCAGGAGCAGAAGTGGCTTTGACTTTGGCCTGATGGAACCCCATGGGCTGGGAGGTGATGAGGACGTGGGGTTTTCACCACTTCTCCAAATGCATGTGGATGGGAAGCACCAATGGCTTTCCCAGGCCTGGCTTCTGGGTTTCCTTTTCAGTAAAGCATCTCCAGATGTACAGGTCACAGAAACGACATTTTGGTTCAGACTCAGAGAGCTGATGGCTTCCAGTAACCTTTTTTTGGGCATTTGGGAGGTTCCTACAGATGCTGACCTCTGCCACCATTCCCACATGGAGGGATTGGAGCACAGACTGTTGAGGCAGAGCCTCCACCATCACTTGCCCTGTATCCAGCAGCACCAGCAGCCTGTCACCCTTCCCAGAGCTCAAAGGAGGGTCAGTCTCCTTTATGGAAAATCAGAAGGACACAAGAGAGTAATTTAAAGATTGGGATCCTCTTTTATCCCCTGATCCCACTGCTCTTTACTGTCAGTCACGGAACTGCTGGGGCGTGCCTTGTCCTGCTGGGTAAAGGATGAAGAGTATTGTTCATTCAAAGCCACAGAGTCATGGAATGGTTTGGGCTGGAAGGGACCTTAAATCCCATCCAGTGCCATCCCTGTCCTGGGCAGGGACAGCTCCCACTGTCCCAGGTTGCTCCAAGCCCTGTCCAACCCGACCTTGGACACTGCCAGGGATCCAGGGGCAGCCACAGCTGCTCTGGGTAACCTGGTCAAACCCCTTTGCTGACAGAGCACGAGTTTGAGTTCAGGTCCCCAACAAATGCAAAGCCATGACCTTCATCAAAAACAGGGAGCCAAGAGAATGGACTGCTACATTATTAATGTGATGTTCCAAATTAGCTTTTTCATCATGGCATAGGAAAATGCTGGGTTTTGAAGGGAAGTACAGTGCAGAACAGTGAAGAGTGGTGACCTCTGCAAGCATCTGGAAACCTGGATCACAACCAAAAGTGAAATAATTCAACTTTCTCCTTGAGAGTTCAAAGGCAACCTCAGAAAAAAAAGCAACCTCTGCTTATCTGGTGAGCTTTCTAAGCAGCAGAGAAGGTACAGAGTGTCTCCAGATTCAGCAAAAAAACCCTCTAATATCTTTTCCAAACGAGCAGTTACTGATTGTGAGTGTTCTGCATTACTGCCCAGAGAGAAGAAAAACGTCCTTAGGAACAGTCTCCACAATCATCCCTCATAACAGCACAGACATGCACAGTTTCACCCATCATCCCTGGAAAATGTGCAGCTTCCCCTGACCTGCTGGAGTGGATGGGAAGTGTCTGTGTGATGAGATGCAGAGGCTCCATCCTGAAACCCGTTTTGGATAAGAGGGAAAATGTAAAAAAATGCTTCTTCTAAAGCAGAGAAGATTGGTGTGACGGCTCCTGGATGAATTGGATCCCAAGGTTTACAGTCTATCAGCTCAGCCCTCTGCTTCATAGTTGGTGTTTTTCCATCTGCAGGAAAAAGCACTATCATTTAGGATGAACTTTGTCCACTTCATGACAGATTAAATTATTGCACCAGCTACAGATGAAGGGAGATGAGAAGTGGGTTTGCTGCATCGTTTTCCATGCTCCTGTTTATTCCAAAACCTTCAATAATGGGCTAAAATCTGACAGAGCAGAAAATCACCAGCTGTTCTGAGCTCCTTTTCCACTTGCACAGCTGCTTAGAGAAGAGAATCTGTCTGATGAAACCAAAGAGATTTCAGAGGAGAGCAGCAAAATTTAAGAACTAAACAGGTTTAAGTAAGCAATGGCTCTGCAGCATTAATAAGCTCAACATTCTAAGTACAAAACAAGGGGAGGAAATATTGGGCTAAGCCAGTGAGAGCTCTTGGGGAGAAGTGGCAGGAATTCCAAGCAGAGCGTTGGAGCTGTGCTTTAAAATGTTTTAGGTAAATAAGGTCAAAAGACTAAGTAGACATTCTTCTTTTGTTATAAACTGTGCTTGCAGTTCAAATATTTGAGAATAAATTTTAAACTAGCCAGCAAAAATTTGTTTCTAAGCCAAAGGAAGAAGAATTGCAGAAGTTTTTGCTTGCTAAGTTAAATGAGAACAAAGGCATGAATGGAAAGGGGCAAGGAGGGCAGAGCCAGTGAGAGATTATGAGGAAGAGTCTTGCTTTGTCTCCATTAGTGATAGATTGGATCATCTTCTCTACCCCACTGTCCCTGCTTTGAGCTTTTAAAGTGAAGCTGGAGATATTTTTTAACTTTAATTCCGTGGTTTTCCTGTGTGAGCCCCAGAGGAGACAGGCACAGCTCAGAAGAGCTCTGAGAATCCATGAACATGAACTATCAGCCAGTATTTCATTGTGTTCTGCTGCCTCAGGGCCGTGTGCTGGCTCTGCAAACACAGCAGTGGGATTTTGACCCCAAATCTGCTTTGCCAATGGGCAGAGGGAAATCCAGCAGTAACAATCAGCTGGCAGCCACCCAGCTTGCCTTGGAAAACAATTAGACAGCTGTTTTCTGCTACAGAGCAAATTTCTTCTGAAGTCTCAAAAAATTATTCCTTCTTCATTTGTACACCTGACACAAATCCTAGGAGCAACCAGGTACACTGGATACAAATATTTCTGTCTGAGCTGTTGCCCGAAATCAAGATCTGAATTTTCTGGTTTTATCCTCTGCTCCAGGTGTAAATGTGGGACCCAAACAACAACAGAGTTTTAAAGGAATGCAGAAGCAAGATGTGAGTTCAGATATAAATATTTCAGCCAACCCTCTGCAGATGGGGGCAATTCCTTTCTTTCTCCTTGGTGATTCTCTCCCGTGGATGGTGCAGGGTGTGACAGGTATCTGTGACCTGTGGGCAGAGTAATTCAGATCAAGAGATCTGGCCAAGATCATCAAGCAAGACACAGGAAAAGTTAAAAATAGAACCTGATTTTCCCTTTTCCCAGATCACACTGCATTTCCATGGGGAACCACTGCACGTGTGTGAGAAATGCAGCTGACAGAAACAACCATTAACAAATATCTTCAGTGACTCCCAAGCCTGTCTTGGCATTGCTGTAATTGTGAGGTGCCAGCCTGTCACTGAGACTTTGCTCAGTCCCTAAACAGCTGAAATTTGAGACTTTTCCCAACTTTTAATTACATTCCTGTGCAGTACATCTCACTGTGCTTTGTGCACACCTTGAGGGAGGTGCAGAGTCTGTGAGTTGTTGTAGAGAGTTGGGAATTAATTACAAAGGACACAGGGTTGGAGTTGCTCTCAAGTACTTGCTCAGCTGTGTAACCTTGGGGCAAATCACTCAACTGCTTTGTGCCCAAGTAAACCCAGCTGTAAAACCATCTTGAGAACCAGATGGTGCACAAAGATTTAAAATGCTCAGGAGAATGATGAGGGATGAGAAAAAAAAATTTAAAAGAAGGCATTCTACAGTTCGCTGCCGTTGGTATTGATTCCAGCAGAGTGAATCTGGACTAAATCAATAGAACTGAGAGGAGAATTTTCTTTGATATCCAAAAACCACCCCACACTCTCAAATCTTTGTTCTCCCCTCTTGACTTCATGGCAGTCCTTTCTCTCTAAGGGGTTAATTTTAAACCTTCAGTAGAATACATGTTTTCCCCTGGCAGCATGAAGTTTCTAATTCAGGATCCGGTTCTACATGACTAAACTTTGATCTGGTACAGGATTATTTTTAGGCATTTCGTTCTATAGCATTCTTTTCTCCCGGCTTTTTGTGCTGCCATTCAACCTCTGGGACACAGGGAGGTGTCCTGGGGCTCAGCTGCTGCACCCCAAATAAAAATCCTCAGCCTTATTGCCTTCTGTAGATGTTTAGTCCTGGCTTAAAACCAGTATTTGTACTCCTGGTCACTGAACAAAGGAAATACTAAAGTTTCTGCAGCAGAATAAATGTTTGCCACATGTTAGTACCTAAGAGAAGACTTAAATGTTTCAATCTTTTTTGGCTCTAGCCAAAATGGGGATTTTTTTTCCCTCACCCACAGGAATGTGGGAATACTTATTTGCATAAGGAATATTTCCAAAGCAGGCTGTCTTAGGTTGTAAGAAATGGAAAAAAATAGATTTTAGTCTAAACAAGGAATACTTAAATATGTGAAACATAAAGGAGCCATTTTATTCACTACTCAGGGAAGACCTTGCATGTTTTTATTAATCACTAACGAAACTAAAACATTGACAGGTTGAATTTTGGTAACATTTCTTCTCAAATCAGAAAGGGTTTGAGCTGAAGGAAGTTGCAGACAAAGCTGCCAAACTGGAGCACAAATTCTCTTAAGTTTTCATGAAAATCAATGTCAGCAAATTGTCTGCAGCAAATTTAGCCCTTGTTGTACAGTACTGGAGCAGCAAAATTGTTAATTGTTATTCAAAATTGGTGATCATTTTTCCAATACAAAAATAATTCAGTTTCTGTGTGTCTTGCAAGCTGCTGTATTTCGTGCTATTGAATCTTTAGGCTCAATATTTGAGCTATTGAATCTTCACATTCAATATTTGAGCTGTGCTATTATTAATTTAAAACATTGAAATTCTGTGCCATAAATACCAAAGTGCCTGGGATGATTATTGACGCTGCTCAAACACCAAATTGTTAATTAAGCATAAGCCAATGTAAAAATTCCCTGATATAATTTGAGTCCCTTTTTGGATGATCCAACTTTTGCCCTCCTATTACCACTTAAAACTGAATTTAAAAACAGGTGCAGGTCATTTGTGGGAATGAAAGACTCTTAAATGAATCAGAACACAAGACATTCTCAGATGAACAGCTGTGGAAAACAATAAATAAACCAGAAAGTGAGCTGGAGATAAGGCAAATCCAGGTGATAAAATCATGGCTAGAGCTGTCTAATACAGGGAAATGAAAAATACATTTTAAAGCCCTGAGCTATACAAATACTCATCAGACTCCGTTTCCATTTTTGCTGCTCCTAATGAGGAAAAGGCTGATTTAGCTCAGTCTTGCCAGATGAAACTGCAGCTGGGAGTGTTTTTCCATATCCATCAAACTCGGGTTTCCCTCCAGTGTCCCTGAGTATAAATCACTGAGCTTGACTTCATTTCGTGCTCCTTGAATCACTCTGTTTGAAGAAGAGGTTGGTGCACCATGAATTTTACGTGGTCCAAGCCTGTTCCTCCCCACTCTCCCTGGGTACAGAGTGCTGGGAGCTCTGGGGTGCTGTTATTGGATCCATAAATCAGTTTATGGGATACAGCCCCAAACCCTTGGACGTGCTGAGGCACAACCACACGCTGCCACTGGCATATGCCCTGACAGGCTGGGATGCTCTGGGAGCTCTTCAGGGAAGCCTGGGTTTAACTCAAACAACAAAATGATGAATTCCCAAAGCCAAAAATTTCAGGCATCGTAAAACCTTTTCCTCTTAAAAAAATCCCCGGACAGCGTAGTGATGTAAATATGTTTTGTGTGAAGACTTTGTTTCTTTAAAAGCATTTTGAACTTGAAGTCTAACTAGTTTGGGAAAAATAAAAATTAAGAGTTTTAGGTGATCTCCTTGCTCTTGATCAGTGCAATCCATTTTTTGGCGGGTTTTAAACCACTCTGATCTATTTTTCCCTTTGACCATGTAAGAAGCCTTCAGAAAAATGAGAAATGCCACGGAAAAACTGACTAGAAAATGCTGCCACAAGTTGGTATTTTGCCCAAATAATCCCTTTCAAAGCAGTCACTGTGCTTTTAAACAAAAATAATCTGAAAAAATAGTGATTTTTTAATAAAATTTCCCTTTAAAGAGACACTGTAAGGCTTAAGTTTGCATATGAACAAATCTCTCCCCATTGCTCAGAACTCCTTCTTTCAATTAATACTTTTCACTATTTATGATCTTCATTTAAATGAATTAATTCGTTTATTTTCCAGTCTTGCAATGAAGGAGATCTGGTCCATTTTCCTTGCTCAGTACAGCTCCCGTCACTCTCCTCATGTCCTGCTGTAGTTCACTGATAGTGTTTGGGAACACAACCATTCCCAAGGGAAGTCACACCTCTAAAAAGTAGGATTTCATTATTCTCATTAACAAATTGTACTTTTTAACACCAAGATATTTGACTGCGCCCCTTAAAAAAAAATTTAAAAAATTTGGGACGATCTCTTCTTTTAAACCACAGTTTCAACATCCCTGCCCCAGAGAGCAAATTCTGCAAGTTCCTTTGCTGAAGGAGCAGGGGCTTTTTGAGAAGGATGTGAAGACAAAACAAAGGAGTGCCTCACAGAACCTGATGGCTGAGTCGATGCCCCTTTTCCCAAGCTTGTTGCCTTTTTTCCAGGGCTCTGCAACACAATTCCCGGGCACCCCCCATCAGAGCGTGGTGGCAGATTTGCCTTTGGAAGTCAGGGCCTGCTTCAAACGCCTCTTCAAGTCCTGCATGTTGGGCGACTTGGGCCGCACCAGGTGCAGCCCTCTCCTCTTCTCCCCGTTGCAGCTGCCGCAGCTCCTGCTGAGCTCCTGGCACAGCTGCTGGAACGCCTCGCGCACGCCCTCGCCGCTCTCCCGCGCCGACACCTCGCAGTAGGTGCCGCCCAGCTCGGCGGCCAGCTGCAGCCCCTCCTTGGAGGACACCTGCCTGGCCCTCAGCAGGTCGCCCTTGTTGGCCATGAGCAGCAGGGGGATGTTGGCGTTGGGGTGGATCCTGCGGATGTGCTGGTGCAGCGGCCGCAGCACGCGGAAGCTCTCGTAGTCCGTGATGGAGTAGACAAAGACGAAGCCGTCGGCCCAGTAGATGGAGCGGTTTATCTGCTCCTGGCAGCAGATGCTGTCCGTGTCATCCTGCAAAACAACGGGATTTGCACGTCAGGAAATGCCTCATAGAGCTTGGGCTTGTTTGCTTGTGTACCGCCAGAAACCTCTCTGGATGTACCAAGGGAATTCCCAGTGCGCCAGGGAATTCCCAACATGGTGCCAGGTTGTCCAGGCTGGAGAAAAGGAGATTCAAGAGGGACCTGGTCATTCCCTACAACTCCCTGAAAGGAGCTTGCAGCTAAGCGTGGGCCAGGCTGGAGAGCTCCCAGTGACAGGACAAGAGGGAACAGCCACAAGCTACTCCAGGGGAGGTTGAGGTTGGATACCAGGAGGAGTTGCTCCATGGGAAGGGTGGTCAGGCATGGGAAGGGTCTGCCCAGGGAGGTTTGGAGTCCCCATCCCCAGAGGTGTTCTGGGCCCCTCAGTTTAAGATGGACATTGAGTGTTGTGTCCAGT
>VZSR01000193.1:1744324-1760795 GCA_013398615.1 Brachypodius melanocephalos
CCCCCCCCAAAAACAACAACAACAAAAAACCCCAACAAAACAAAACCACCAAAACAACAACAACAAAAACTAATTGCACTGGCAAGCTTTGAAAATGTTTTTGGAGAAGGTGAACATTCAGAGAGCCCGAACAGCAGAAATTCTCCCTCACCCCAGCTAAGCCCACCCAGCAGTGAGATGGATGGATGGATGGATAATCCCAAGTGGAATGCTTTATTCAGGAAATCAAAGTCTAATGGGCTACTTTTTAAATGGAAATCTTTGCTCCGGAGTGAATTTTGAAAGACACAGGCCCTTGCAGGGTATGAATCACCCAACAAAACCACTCTGCTGCTTCTGTTCTTCTCCTACATTTTCACATTTCTGTGGGCTTGAATCCCCAGGCTTTCCACATGATTTCCTCCTGAAACACTGTATTCAGCCTGCAGAGTGCAGGAAGCTCTCTTCCTTAAGGATTTTAATTAAAATATCCCACCTTTTCTCAGTCTTTAAACAGTTTCAACACAATTATTGCAGATACATCGTTTGAAGCAACAGATACAGGGTGAGATAAGGGAGATCTTGTAACAGCACAAGCCCTGGATTATGACAAAGAAAATGAAAATCCTTCCTAATTTAAAATAATTTCTGACCAAGAAACCTCAGCTGTTGGCTCGACTAAATTTTGTGCAGCTCTGGAATCTTTGGACTTAATTAAGGGCACAGTATTAATTTAAACAGGAAAACAGCATCTCTGTGGTCTAAGTTAAATGATTGCAAGCCTTCCTTTCTCCCTGGCACAGGAGAGAGAGGGGATTCCCTTTGTTGAGTGTTCATCAGAGGTGCCCCATCACCCCCCACAGCTCCTCTGTGCAGGTCTTTGTGCTGCTAAATCCCACTTGAGGATTTGGAGAGCTTCCACTGCAGCTTTTGTTTGCTCCTGAGTGTCCAGAGGAGTGAGGGATTTCATAGTGAAATTAATTAGAATCACTATTTTCATCCCCTGGTTCTGCAAGTGAAGCAAAGCTTCAGGGAGAGACAGCACAAACCCTGCTTGGAAAAAATATTTATAGAAAGAGGCTCCTGATAGAAAATTAAATCTAGAATAGAATGGAATCATCAAATCACTAAGACTGGAAAGGGTCTTTAATATCATAATAGAGTTCTAGAATCATTAAGATTGGACAATATCTTTAATATCGAGTCCAACTGTCTAGAACACTGATAGAAAATGGAGTGTGATAAATGCTGACACCTTAAGAAAAAGGAATTAATTACATTTAAAACCAGAGTAAGGAAAGCAGGGCAAAGCACCATAGCTGGAAATGACAACTGCTGTGGAGCCCAGCCCCTTGGAAAGAAACTCCTCTAAATCTGAGGGATTTTGGGTGTGGAGGAAGGTCCAAGCTGAGCCTCAGGGCAGGTGAGTTTTCTGCCGTGCAGGGACAGAAACCACTTGACAGAAACGAAAACAACCAAGCTGTTGGCAGGAGGGAACCAGATTGGGATTTTACTGCTGTTTAGTAAAGTGTTGGAAATAAAATCGTTTTAATTTTGACTTACTCCTGGAGGAGCCTGATTTAACACCTCCAAGAGCTCATTTTGGTGGAGTTTAAGGTACCTTGATTAGTCTTGGGTTTGAGCCCAGGTATTTTCCTGCTGCTAAGCAGAGCTAATTACAGATGAAAATGCTGCCAAGGAACATAAGACAGAAGTGTGATAAAAAGCACAGAGCAGTTGTTTTACCTCCAATGAGACAAAAGGAGTATCCTGCACCTGCAGAGAGATCTGCTCCCCATCTATGGTGAACTTCCTGGAATACAAAGCACCTGGGGGAGAAGGATGAGCATTAATCAGAGACTGCACCAGGGATCCAAAATTAGAAAGGAAAGGTAAAATGGGAGCGTTGAAATTCAGAGTTTGGAGGTTTAGGATGTGCAGAAAAGTGAATGGCCCTGGAGTGTTTGTGTGGCTGTTTGCTCAGTGAAGTGGGGTTGTGTTTGCTGTGTGGGGACAAGTTCTGAATGTACAGCCAGGCTGGGGGCTGGGAAGGGGCCCCTTGGGATTGAGTCACACACTCAAAGTGGACACGGAAATCCCATTCAGGTTTTCAGCCCACAGTGTTAACTTTAAATATAAGTGCTGTTCACCTTTTATAATCACAAATGAAACCATCCAGGGGTAGTCAGTGAAAGGAGTGAGTGTTTCCTGCTGCATTTTTGTGAATGCCTTTTAAAAAAGGGAAGTGCTCCAGTTTTGGACACAGAGTGAGTGACTGTGTACAAATCCCCCAGGTGTTCTTTGGGGTTTGAGTGATTTTAGCAGGGTTTGGTTGAAATCCCCAAAGACTGGACACTTTAAACCTAACTTTGGTTAATCTGGAGGATCTGGAGGACACAAATTCACACCAAAGTGCTAGTTCTACCCACCTAGGCCTGATCCAACCATTGCCATCCTGGGCTTGAACTTCATTTTGTTACTGCAGCTGAGTTCAGTGACAATGAAAATTGAAGTCCTGGTCTTATGAACTCTCTGTGGTTGTTGCAAGGACAGCTTCAGAGGTTGATGTCATCATCATTTTTTCTTTAGAACTTTACAGAAGTCACGTGGGGGTGTGAGGAAATGCTAATCCCCAGCTGTTGTGTACAGCCCTTCTGTCTTGCCCCAGTACAACTGTCACTGCTGCCTCCAGAACAATGCCAAACGTGGAGAAACCCACCCACTGGACAGCAAGGAATTCAGATTAACAGGGAGCCCAGCTAGTGACAGCAATGCCCTCACTTCTGAAAATCGGCTTTGTTTCAAGGAAACAAGTGATTTTATTCCAGTGGAAAAGAGTCTGAGCTCATAGAGCATTTTTCACACAAGGAAATTTAGCACTGAATCCCACATTACCATACCATGGTTTAACACTGTGAGGGGATCTAGCCCTGCTGGGGTTTGGTTTCTATCATCAAACAGATCTGATTTAAAGCTGTAAAGATGGTTTTGTGAGAAGACACCACACCCCTGAACCAAGACCCTTGTTCCCATTCCATGCTGCCCTGCAGAACAAAGAGCAGGTGCTGCCAGGCTCTGCTCCTGCTCTGCCCAGTGATGCCTGGCACAAGGAGAGGCACAGCTGAGGGATCCCAAGGGCTCTGCCACCTGTCCCTTATTGCTGGAATATTCACCTCTCCTGCAGCACGGCCCTGGGAGCTGAATGGGAAAAGCACGTGGCTGCCAGCCCTGGCTCTGGCAGCAATTCCTGCACAGCCCCCGGGTCTCACTTGATCTACAACCTCCCAGAGAAGAGGGGACACAAGAGAAGGAGCAAAAGTGCAGCCAAGCATCAGGGTCACCCAGGGTCAGGGAGGGGGAGCTGCAGGGAGGAGCTTTCAGATTGTATTTCCTCAGATCAAAGGAGTCTTGTGCTGCTCCGTCCTCCTCCTGAGCTCAGCAAGCACATCCAAAGTGAAGGGTTTTCTGAATTCCACCCACCTTCACCCCAAAACTGTGTGGGATGTGCAGTAGGGGTGAGCATGGGGCATCCTACAACACTGGCCAAATCAGTGTTTTCCTGGAACAGTTCACATTTACACACCCTCTGCATTAAACAAGGCATGAATGGTTGCTTTGCTTGTCTTCTGGAGAGAAGGTTTCAATTTTGAAGTCTCCCTGGTTATAACAGCCCCTGAAATAAAGGGAATGCACAGAAAAACTCAGAACTGCCTTTTACAGCCCTCTGCCTTCCCTGGGGCTGCAGGGGGAGCAGCATTGGGTTTCTGTGGTTTCGTTGATGTGTAGGTTGTTCCTGGAGCCTGTGTTTCAGTATAGGTATGTCCCCAAGCAAACCTTTTATTCTGATCCTTTTCCATCAACTTGGGGAAAAAAAAACCAAAAAAAACCCAAAACCAAACCAGCTGAAAGGATCATAAATAATGAGCCTTTGATTTATTGCTTTCATAGCTCGAGGCTATTAACTGAAAATATGCACCTTATGGACATCTAACACCACTTGGCTTGCCTGTAATGTGCAGCAGGCACAGAACAGAGCAGATTTCATTCCCAGCTCTCTGCAGGGCTGCTGGGGAGAGCAGAACTCACCAGTGTTGGCTTCGTAGTCCCCAATAAATCTCTTGGTGAGGAAGCGCACGACCAGGGCTGCAAAACAAGGACAGAAAGGTGAGAGCCCAGCCCCACCCTGGCACAGCTCCTGTGGCACCCTCTTGCAGGAAGGAGCCTCACACGAAACCGAGATCATCTCTGGGCTGCTCACACATTGTTCTGCAACGCTCACAGACAAAGGTCTGGGGCCAAGCTGGGGCTCCTAACACAGAGTTTTTCACAGCTTGTGTTGGAAATGAGCCCGCAGATTCAGGGTGGGATAGGGAGGTTGTTTCCCTGTGATCACAGGTAAAACAATCTGTCCTCCGCTCTGAAATCATTTAGGGAAAGAGTAACAAGCCAGTAGACTGCAGCTAATCCAAATTTAAGCATTTTATGTCATGCAAGAAGTGAGGCTGATGGATGAAATGGTTCTTTCCAGCCTTAAAACCCCTCACAAAGCCCATTAGTGATATCTAATCACAGCCAGCAAACTCCATGTGCTCTGCACCCTTGGGTCATGCTGGAGCACCCTGGGCCTTCTTATTCACCTTAACCTGAGCTGCCTTCTTAAACTCTTCGATAAGAACATTTTCCTTTTTCTGCACAAAACATTTAAATCCCATCGTGGCAACAGTAACATATTCCTGTGGTCCTTTGACCTTAGTAGATTCCTAGTAACTTGCAAAACCACTTAATTAAGAGTTAAATAAAATGTCTTTTATTTTAAAATTTAAATTTTTTTCTCACAGTGATACTGGCTCACCCTTTACCACCCTGAGATGAAGTTGCCTGTGCAGCTGTCTTCAACAAACTATTTAAAAATAATACGAAGATGTGGCTGCTCCAAAGCCAAAACAATCAAACATTTTGCTGAATCTTGGAACCACAGATGTAATAAATCAATCTGCTTTTAATAATTCCTGAAATCGTGGAGCAGATACGCAAATGCACTTTTTACCCTCTTCTCTTCCCCTCTCCTTTGGGGAATAATAAAGGCACATCTTAAATGCTGTGATTTGTCTGCAGAGCATAAAACATTTACAGCAGGAGGATAAAAACCACCTTTTGTGGGGTGGAAATTTCACCACAGTTAAATTATTTTACACAAGACGAGCTAGAGCCATTTGTGAGTACGAAACTCGCTCCTGGCTGCTCACGGTCCTGACAGCAAATCTGTAAATCACAAATCCTCCTGTGCCTTCTCTTTAAAAAACAAAAAGCAGATTGAAATAGTTAAGCTGAGACAAAATCTCACCGTTTTGGGTGTGCCTGGGCAGCACAGGAGCTCGGACCCCGGCTGCGAGGAAGGAAAAGCAGGGCACACACCTGTGCCTTACCTGTCTTGCCCACGCTGCTGCCGCCCAGCACCACCAGCTTGATGATTTTGTTGGGAGCGCAGTCCAGCGCGGGGTACTCCGGGATGGGCAGCAGCAGGAAGTTGGTGGAGTACTGAGACATGGTGTGCTCAGGGATGAGGAGCATGCCAGGAGGGATTTCTGCTCCAGCCCAGCCGGGGGAGAAGAGCAGGAGCGCGGCTCCGCGGCGCCCAGCCCCGGCTGCCTTTCCGCGCAGGGAGAAGCCCTCTCATCCCACTGGAGACGCTTTCCCGAGGAATGTGAGATCGCCCGGCCTCCTCCAGCTCGTGTCTGAGCTCAGACAGCGCCTTGGGAGAGAGCGAAGGGAACTTTTTGCTCGGCCCCCGTGAAAGCTGATCCGGCCCCCGCAGCCAATCACGGGGGCACCGGGACATTCCTGCAGCCGGCCCCGAGCGAGCACCCAGCGCTGCCCATCCCTCCCCCCTGCCTGCTCCGTGTGCTGCTGGCTAAAAACACAGACTGGGGGCTTTACAGCCGTCACGGGAGCGCCTTCGGAGCGGTACAATCAGCCCGTGCTCTGCTCTAATCCCGTTCTGCCTGTCCGCTTCCTTCTCAAGGGCTGCAGCCCCCGCTCCGTTCTCCCCGTGCCTTTGTGTGCAGCTGATGGGACCCTGCTCTTCAGGATGATAAACACGTTTCCATCCCCCCCCTCAGAGCTTTCGGGCAGCTGCGGGATATCCCCAAATCCCAGCTGACACGTGAATCCTCCGGGATGTATCCGATCTGCTGCTTTGTGCGTGTTGGGAGCCCCAAAAGCCCCCTGGAACGTGGGGCAGCCTTGGGGTGGGACGCTGCAGGCTCCCCAAACACGGGGAAAGGGAATTTAGACGGACTCGGGAAGCTGAGGAAGGGCTGGGTGTCTTTCAGAGGGAATGAAGAGAGAGAATGGCTTCTCTAGGAAAACGGAGTGGGGTTTTAGGACAGCTGGGATGACAGCCTGGAGCTGAACACTGCCCACAATCAGCTCTCAGTTCTCCGGGATAACAGGGAGGGAAGAACGCTGGGGAGGGAGTGACCCAGATAAAGCAGAACTGCAAATAATATGAAACAGATGTAAATTACACTGGAAAAAAAATAATGTAGTTGGAGCGTTCATCTTTGGAAAACTTCTCGGGAGGGAGTAAAGGCAAGGCTGGGACATGGAGTGTGTCAGCTGTGAGAGCCATGGCTGGGGATGGAGAGCAGGATAATCCCCCCACAGCTCATGCAGCCCTGCGGATGCAGTTTTCCTGCAGGGAGAGGATGGGCTTGGCTCACTGGGGAAAGGCTGCAGCCACCAAAAAGCCTCTGTGTGCCCAGCAGCTCTCACAGCTCTGCTCTGACCCACTGCACACACCCGAGGGACCTCAGCAGGGTCCAGGGTGGGCTCCCAGGGGTGGGAAATCAGGGCAGGGCTCTGGATCACTGCCCCTTCCCACAGCACCCAGCCCAGCTTCCACAGCAGCATCACACGGGATGTGCTGAGAGTGAACTGCCCTGAGGAAAATCCACCTTTGGGCAACAGCAGTGCAGCGAAATCAGCACAAGAATCCCAAGGTTTATGGACATGTCACTTTTGCAGGGTCCTGTCTCCCCTCTAAAACCTCGTTGTGCAGCAGAATTTGTGCAGAGATGCTCTGCAAGCTCCCAGAGTTGCTCCTTTGACCATCCTGGCAGCTGATAAGGAGGAGGAAAAAATGTCTGGAGGCTGATGCAGCTCATGGAGCTGGGAGAGAGCCACTGGATCTTGTGTCTTTTGGGACATGGCTCCTGTGGGAATGCTTTGTAAATCTCTCAGCATCAATTTGCTTCCAGATTTTTGCAAAACTTCAAACACTGAAAAAACCCCCCACCTTTTCCAGGAAATTTCATTACCAGGGTGCTTTTATCTCACACAAGTTTTGTAAGAAGAGGAAAAATGAGAGGAGGAATAAGGAAAAAAATCTCCAAATCTTGTGGTCAATTAATAAGGCAGGACTTTGAAATGTGTTATTGAGCTGGGCAGTGATAAATTTGGGATTACTTGGCAGCAGTAAGTCACTGTCTGCCTCTCTGAGTGCTGGAACCTTTGTTACCATTTGCTATTAAAAGCATATGTTAGTGAGTAATAGAAAAACATCCATCACAATAGTCCTCCTCCAAAACCAAACAGTCATAGATCTGTCAGCTTCTAGGTGGCCAGAAGAGCTCCAGCCCAGGGAAAAAAAAAGCCAGATAAGTTCAGAAAGGCCATGAAGTGTATTCTATAGGAGCAAAAACGTTCCTAGAAGACAACAGCTCTGCTGGCTTCTTCCAAGAGAAAAAAAAAAAAAACCTGAAAAAAACTGGAAAAAAAAGAAGTTAAAATCGTTTTGGGTAACCAAATGTGGTGCTGAGGAGCACAAAAGGGAGTGAGAGGCACATGGAGGGTGAGCTTTGGGCTGGATGAATGCGAGGCAGACAGAAAGAATGCAAACTGTGCTCAAATGATGCTGAGCTTGGATGTGGCACTCGAAAATCAGGAGCCACAGGCACGGAGCAGCTGCTGTGTGAGGAGAGCCAGGGAAGATGCTCCGTGTGCTTGCAGGGCTGGATCTGGTGCTGACACGGGACAGGGGAGGTGTGGGGGCAGCAATGAGACAGCAGGGCTGCAGGAAATGTTGAACTGCTGCTATTGGCAGCTCCGAGGGCTTCTGGCAGCTTAAAACAAATGTGGAAGCAGTTTTAGGCTGCACGTTGGAAGCAGAGCAGTGCAGCTCCAGCTCCTCTGCTAACATGGTTCAGTGTGAATTTCTGCTGCACCAGCCCAGGCTTCCTGTGCTTCTCCCCAAAGCTCATCCGTGCCGGAATCTCTGTGCACAGGGAAGGGCTTTTAGTACAAGTAAAATAGCTGTGCATTCTCCCAAAGCCTTCAATCTACTCTCAAACTCCCCCCTCCTCTTAACTTTGAGGGTTTAATTCTGAAATTAAATTTAATTCTGATCCCAGTGAAATACAGAATCAAACCCAGAGGTTTTCAGACACGGTCCTTATGTGATTTTCCTGATTGCCAGAGCAGCCTTTCCACAGAGTGAAGCCACAGAAGGATTCCCACTCTTTGAGACTGTACAACCCTTGGCATGTGGAATAACAATTGTTTTTAAAGGAGATAGTCATTGTTTGTGCACAATGGACTTGTTATGTTTAGCTAAGAAAGCCATGTTTTAAATTCAAATTCTCTTGGAAAAACAATAGCTTAAATGAGAGAGGGAATATTTGCAAAACTGAGAGTGACTTTGGGAACATTTGGATGGCTCTGGAGGTTTCACTTCACCATCCCTTGGGTTGCTCATCCAAAGATCTGTGCCTTTCCTTGGTGCTCAGAGATTGTTATTTCCACACCAAATTTTTTTTTACAGATTTATTTACTGCTCTGTGTTGCTTTTGGCTCTGTTTGTTAGAAGATTTTCTATTTATATTGTTGTTGGCCCTCCTACACATCTTCAGAGACGAATCTAAAAATAAAGATTTGCCATGACCATAGTGCCTGTCACAGGAGGATGTCAGAGTGCCTTAAAACCGGCTGTAATCATTCCTCATGCATTGTACAAAGGGAGTAAGAGATGAGCAGAGCCACAGAGACCTTGCTAAGACCCAGCACGTTGGGAAGATGTTTCTCCTTCTGCCTAGCTCTGGCAGAAATGATTTTTCCTGCAGAAGTCCATTTGTAACCATTACATTTGCCTCTGGTACATCGTTCACAGAATATATTGATGTTAGGGAGACTTGGAAGGAGAAGCAGGGCTCTGTTCAGAGCAGAAATGGGAAATGCAGCTGTGGGGAAATGCCAGGGGCTGTGGCAGATGTTGAGACAAAACTCATGGCTGGTGACTTGTGCACACACCCCTGAGTTGACTCCAACCAAAAAAAAATCGATCCCTGCAGCTCTCTCTGCCCCTCTTTGTTGCAAACCTGGGGCCCAAAGGTCACTCCTCACACTGCACTCAACAAAAATCCTCTTTGAAGCACGTTTCTGCTCCCAGAAACTCAAAACCTCAGAGCTGAGAAAGGCAGAAGAGAAGGAGATGAGAAAGCAGCAGAAATGAGTGTGGTGTGCTTGAGGAGCCAGCCTTGGTCTGTGCACTCAGAATTCCACCTTGCTGACATTTAAATGAATTAAAAGTGCATCTCTGTGACCCAGCAGTGACCTCTGAAGACATTTGGGGACAAGACAACAATTTTAGGCTCATAATTCTACTCAGCATCAAGTTGTTCTGATCCTGAGGCCAAAGGGCAAGGAAATGTCCTTAGATGCTGCTGCAACAGCTGTGATAAATCATCTTTGATTCTATTTTGGGATAAAAGAGAGATGAACATTTAAATACATACTCCAATCAGGTCAAACACTGCACAGATCCTACAATTCCTGCATTTCCTGTCCCTGATTTTAAAGCACTGCCATTCGTGGCAACCCTGTAAGGAGCACGTGGCCCTTTTCACTTTGGGGATATTTTGTAAGGATTGGGGTTTTTGTGCTCCTGAAGCCTGTCCCTGGGGAGGCTGCAGTGGATGTTGTGGGAAGAACATCGCTGCAGGCGAGCAGCTCAAGTTGGAAATGGAAATATCTCGACCTCACAAAAAATTTCTGCTTTGGGATCTGAACCATTTTCCCTTCCCCAAAGGTATTCCCACAGGGTCAGGGCTGGAGTGTGGAAAGCGGGGAGCTCCCAGCTGCCCTCTGCACACTTCCAGCAGCCCGAGGGTGTTGAGGAGGGGCTGGGAGGCTGCAGGGTGGGCACAGCTCTGGGGCAGGCTCAGCCACATCCCACATTTCTGCCCACTCCTCGCTGCTTCCCAAGGGTTGTTACCTGTGAGATGTGTTTGCTCTCAGTGTGCACTGCAGGACGAGCTCTGGGGTGTCTCAGGAGCTGTTGGAACTCTGGAAGCTGAAAATTCCAGGCTTTCTGTTCTGACAGGCATTGACCCCCCAAGCAAACCCTGCATTGACCTGAGGCCATGGAAGAGGCTCCCAAAATTGAGTGACAGCACTGGGATTGTGGGTGTGGAGTTTGAATAGAAGTGTGTGATATCACAGGGTGCAAAACTTAGAGTTTAAGGGTTTAGAATATAGTTATATATATATATTTAATATTTATATATATATAGGCAAGATAGAGGATTTAGGGCATTGGCTGAGTTCTTTTTTCACCTTCTTCTTCATGGGTCTGGGTGGTGTTTTGTGACTGGGTGAAAAAGTCTGCACTATGGATCACGGGTGGTTGGTTATTGGGCTAAAAGTAAAAAATAATTTAGGTGTCATCTCGTAATTGGACAATTTATGCTTAAAAGGCCTTGGAAAGAGTCAGACACAGAGCCACTTTCTACCTTGTTAGCTAAAGCTCACAACTTGTGAGACTGTAACAGAGATAAGAATTAATAAACACCTGAGTCCAAACATGAAAACTGCATCTCCCGTGCATTAATCCCGGCTCTGACAGAAGAAAAGAAGATTAAAAACCCACAAGGAACATTTCCCACTCCTCCTCCCAGCGGGTTTACAATGGACACTGTTGTCACTCACAGCTCTGGGCTCTCCTTTCTGTCCCCGTGCTGGGGCGGGGCCCTGTGGGGTGGGACAGCAGAGGGGCACAGTGCCCCATTTCAGCACCAGATCGCACTGAGGGGTGCCCACAACCCCTGGAAGCAGTCCTGGGAATCACAGGGATCCATCGGGCACCTCCGAGGGGTTCTGCTGCTCTGGGGGGGCCGTGCTGTCCCTTAGGGGTTTTGGTGATATTCCCCAGCTCTCTCCATGGGGACAACGCCTTCCTCCAGTGTCACCAGTGACCCCTCAGTGCCCATCCCAGCGGGGCCTGCCCCCTGAGCCCCGGGAATCACGGAATTCCCTGAGTGGGAAGCGCTGACAAGGATCATGGAATCACAGACTCACGGGCGGGGAGGGACATTAAACCTCACCCAGTGCCACCCCTGCCATGGCAGGGACACCTCTCACTGTCCCAGGCTGCTCCAAGCCCCTCCAACCTGGCCTTGGATACTGCCAGGGATCCAGGGACAGCCAGAGTTCTCCAGCCTGCTCCCGTTCCCATCCCGATCCCGATCCCGGTCTCCCCGGACCCAGCACGCCTCGGAACGTTGTTTGCGCGGCACGGGCGGCGCGGTTTCGGCGGCGCACGGCCCGGGCCGGTTAGCGGGTGCGCAGCTGGCGCTGTCAGTCGCGGCCCAAGATGGCGGCGGCCGGGGGCGGATGGAGGCGCTGGTGACGGTGCGGAGACTCGCCGCCGTCTGTACCATGGTGAGAGCCCTGCACGGCCCCGCACGGCCGCTCCTCAGGGGCTCCCGGCCTTGTGCTCCGCGCCCAGCGGCGGGGAGGGGCCGCCCGCCGCGCCACGGCGCTGTTCGAGCTGCAAAAGTGGTTCGGAGCCATCGCTGCGGGAGGCCCCGCCGCCGGCACCGGGTGTCTGAGGGGGCCGGGGCGGAGCGGCTGTGCCGGGGAAGGGCGAGGGCAGCGCGGGGAGCCGCGGGCGGCAGCCTGGCCGGGGCTCGCAGGGGTTTGGGAGGCTGAAATGAGGCTGAAATCCCGATTGGGAAAGGTTGGGAGGCTCGGCAAAGGCGAACCCGGCGCTCCCGGTGGGTGTGTCCGCTGCCGCCCGTGCCCTGAAATGCTTTCCGGGCCGGTGGGTGCTGCCTTTGGGAGAGAAAAGGAATTCTCGAGCGTTAATTGGCCTCGTGCCCAGGTGGTAGTCGGTTGTTGTGATAACCGAGTTCATTTTAAACTCGTTCTACTCGTTTATCAAAGCTCTGCAATCGCTCCACGTGCACGCGTGTCCCAGGGACCGTCCCTGCTGCCGGGGAAGGAGGCAGGCTGCTAATTGCATGATCATGCAGAATTTTTAATGAACTTACGCCGCTGTGTCGATAGAGCCCAGCGAGTGGTTGGGCTGGTGCCGAGCACGGCTGATTCACGGTCAAAGATCCCAGCCCGGCACTGAAACCCCAAAAACCGCACCCAGGGAACCTCCCGGGAGCTCTGGAATCCCCAGACCCGGCAGAGGGTCGGGCTGGGGGTGCCCGCTTGGAGCAGTTTGCTTTTCTCAATCCCACATTTCCCTTGCTCCTCTCTGCACTCTCCGCTGCGGCTGTTGCACAGCGATTTGCTGCCTCTGTTTTCACCTGCGTGCAAAAGGAGCGGGATTTTCTGTTGAACTCCCAGCCCAGCTGAGCTGAACCCAGTCCAAACTGGTTATTTGCAGTTTCACACCCCTGACAAGAGGCATTAATTAATCTTTTCCAATCTCTGGCCATGGAGACCTCACTGGAAGCCTTTGGGAGACTTCCCAGCACTTCATCCTTCCCTAATCTCACTAAATGTGGGATTTTTCTCCATGATTTGTATTTTTTAATTGCCCATCACAGACACATGTGAGGTTAAGGCCATGAGAGGTGAATCAGGACTTTGCTGTGCAGTTCTGCACCCCAGAGCCAGGGGTTGACTCAATCCAGGGAATATTTTGGGTGCATTCCTGAGAGCAGCTGACTGAGCCTGGGGTTGAGAGGGCAGATGGAGGGCAGAGCATTTCCCTGGGGCTGTGCAGCCACACCTGAGCACATCCCAGTGGGATTTTTGCTGTGCTTGCCTGGATTTTTGTTGCTGTGCTTGCCTGGATTTTGGTTGGGATGGTGGATGGAAGCTGGGCACGTGTTTGTAGCCTCCCACTCCCCCTCCTGAAATTCTGGGGTTGTTCTTTTCCAAGAAACTTTTCTGTGTTGCAGCTCTGGGGAGGCAGATTCTCCTCATTGTGTTTCAAGTGGAGAATTTATTTCATTTCTGTGCAGAAATTGTAGGGCAGTGCTGGTAGCACTAAATAATTGCATGAAACTGGCTTCCAAATTTCTTAATTAGTCATTTAATCAAACGCTGTGGAATCTGTCAGCATCAGTGTTTTAGGTGCATGTGCAGCTTGGCTAAATTACTGTCAATATTGACATTTATTCCCTCATCTAGCCCAGGAAAGGAAGGTCTGGGTGCTGTATTTTAAAATTGGATCAGTTTATTTGCATGTCCAGCAAGTCAAAATACTGTTTGGTTTGTCATAAAGGTGTATGAAAAACCTGAGACTTCTTCATAAAAACATTGAAATACATGAGCAAAGTCCCTCTGGGAACTGCTTTCTTCACGATTATGCGAATCCATAGTGATTGTACAGAACTTTACATATATATTTTTAAAGTAAAATGTGCATTTTTTACCAACATTTCCAGTCATCATCTGTGCTCCAGGCTGGAAAGGGCAAACCCAGGTTTGTGACATTGTCAGCCCCCTTGGCATCACAAGGGCTGCTGTTCCTTTGCTTCTCAGCCTCTCCATTATCTCTTTAAAAATGAAATTCGCAGCCTGAACTCATTAGCAGCCAGTAATGAGGCTGAACTTGAATCATCTCCCCCTCCCTAAAATAACTTCAGCAAGGATCAGCTCTGCTGTTCCTCAGGGTGGTGGCATTTCCTCTGTCCCTTTTCCAGGATTTCATCACATCCATGTGGCAGCTGCAGCTTGGCCAGCACTGGGAGCTGGGATGGAGCAGGGATTGTTCCTTTGGATGTGATTCATGGCTGGGGGAGGCTGCTGACACCACATGGAGAGCACAGGAGCCGCTGCCCCAGCTCTGCTTTCCTGCCATCACTTTGGTGTCCCCCAGTTCACTTTGCTGTGGGGTTTTTTCTTTCTGTTTGCAGGCAGCTGCAGGATTGAGGGAAATGGCAGCAGAGATGGAAGCAGAGAGCTCTGCTGAGGCATTTTGCATAAAAAAATCTACAGTTTTCTGATGTTTTTAAAGGGGTTTCTGTGAGTCTGGGGTGAGCAGGTGGGAATCCTCTCTTGGCTGAGGAGGGCACAATTCCATGGGTCTGACTGCATCCTCTGCCCCAGGAAGTGTTTGCCGTGCTCTGAGGCAGTTGTGGAACTGAGTGTTTGAGTCAGAAGTTGAGGATTTTCTTGAATTGACAGAACATTTGGAAAAGGAGGCCAGAACTTGAGAACGGAGCAAGGTGCAAAGCCCAGAGCGAGGCTTTTCCTCCCTGGCAGCTTGTGAGGAGTCTGTAGTAAGCTGTGAGCAGAATGTTGTTACTTTGTAGGCAATTAGGGCCACTTCCTCCAGGTTAGTGTCTAATTGTTTGTTAAACCAGTAGGACATGCCTGAAGAACTCCAATCCAGGCTACAAATTGGGGGTGGCCTTACATGCTCTGAATCAGGCCATAATTATTGCCTGGGTGCTGGAGGGGAGGTGGCTGCAGCATTTGTAAGTCACACATTTCCATTTGCCACCTGAATAATTTACACTGGGCAGCTCCAGTAGGGCTATGATGTCCCTGGTGTGGAATGTCACCTGTAGCTGTAGGACTTTGGGTTGGCTTTATCAGAGAATTAACATTTATAGCATTTCTTTTTATCACTGGGAGAAGGGAGGGTGGAAGTAGAGCTGGCTAAGCAGATTTCTGTCTCCAGCAGTGCTCTGCTTCTTGTTAAGCTGAAAGAAACAAAATATTCATCTTTGCACCTCAAACCCAGCCTCAGAATAAATGAGAGTTGTTTTAGGGGGGAAAGAAATCCATAACCCTTTGGAGAGCAGGGAGGAGGTCACTTCAAGGTTTTCCCAGGTGTTGTTTGTATTCTGTTTAATGCTGTGTGTGATGGGTGTTTATTGCTGCAGGTTTGGGGTTTCTGACAGTTTGGGTCTGGAAGCAAAGCCAGGCTGCAGTTCAGATGGACCTCACAGGTTCCCTTGGAACGAGCTTTAGGATCTTACAGGAGTCCTGAACACATAAATGAGCTTTTGTGCTGTTCTGGTGTCTGCTTTGATTGTCTATAAACTTTTAAAATTTCGTGCTTTAGTTGTCCTCAGGAAAGTGAGAGATCATGAGAGATCCCAGCTGTGTTGTGCCGTGGAGTTCAGGGCACTCCATGGTTCATTTGTTCAAAGTAGACACTGATTGTATTAGAGGACTCCTACCTCAGAGCTGCTGCCATTTAAAAATGAAGTGTGAACACCTGGGGAAAGATGCTGAAATAACAGAGTGCAGCTTGTTCAGGATGTGCTCTATGTTAGTGAATCTCTGTTGTTTGGTTCTTTAATCAGGATTTAGATAAAATGCTTTTATTGCCTTGGATTCATCTGTTTACATGCACACCACTCATTATCTTGTTGCTATTAAGAAGGAAATGGCTTTCAGTGCTTGCTCCAGCAGATGTCAGTTTGGGGGATTCCTGCACTTGCTGCCAAAATAAAGGGCAGCACTGTGCATCATTATGGTTTGTTTCTATGTTGTGTTTTATATTTTCAGCTCCTTTTATAGTGGGTACTTAAAGTGGGCTGTAAAACAGATGGGGATAAACTTTGTTATGAAAAGACAGGAGGGAGTGGTTTTAAACTACAAGTGGGTTGATTTCAACTAGAAAGGAAGGAAATTTTTCCATTAAGGGTAGGCAGGCCCTGGCACAGGGTGCCCAGAGCAGCTGTGGCTGCCCCTGGATCCCTGGCAGTGCCCAAGGCCAGGTTGGACAGGGCTTGGAGCAGCCTGGGATAGGGAGAGGTGTCCCATCTCATGGCAGTGGGTGAGCTCTAAGGTCTCTTCCAACCTAAACTATTCCATGATTTATCCACTTAACCTCTCACTCACTGAGCTGTGAAGGTATTTCCCCATTCAGACCCATTGATTGGCCTCAGAGCTGAATTTTATTGCTCTGTGCCTGTGTAATGCCTGAAGTTACAGCCTATTTATAAATGAAATATAAACCTATTTCTAAATCCTTACCTTCCCTCAGCATCCCCTTCCTCACTCTCCACAGCACTGTCCCTGCACCGTTTGATGTGTGAGGCTCCTGATAAAATCTCTCTGCCAGCTCACAGAAGAACAATGCTGGTGAACACTGGGCCTTGCACAGCCGGGAGCTGTTTGTGTTTGTTCTCTCAGAGGCTCAGAGGGCTGCAGGATCCCTGAGAGCTGTGCTGGCAAAGCCTCCACTCCCATGTGGGTCACTGGGAGAAACCCAGGGTCAGGAGGAGAAATCAGGGGA
>VZSR01000193.1:1771226-1791989 GCA_013398615.1 Brachypodius melanocephalos
TCCAACCAGCATTTCCCCCCATTCCCACCAGTATTTCCCAGTAAATGAGCTCTGCCAGGTGACTCCAATTTCACTGTATGACATTTTAGAAACTCTCTTCCTTCATTCCTTTTTGACAGCCCTAATCCAACCCTTTTGTTTTCCTTCTCTTCTGTTTTTGTTTTTTATTTTTTGGACCAGTTCGGCAATACCTGCTACTGCAACTCAGTCTTACAGGCACTTTATTTTTGTCGGCCATTTCGGGAAAAAGTTTTGGCGTACAAGGTGCAGCCTCGAAAGAAGGAAAGCCTCCTGACCTGCCTCTCTGATCTCTTCAACAGTATTGCCACGCAAAAGAAGAAGGTGGGAGTCATCCCACCCAAGAAATTTATTTCCCGCTTGAGGAAGGAAAATGGTAAATGAAAAAAACCGATTTTTAAAATGCATTTTTAAAGGTGTGAAATGTGTTAAATTCAGGTTTCTTTTGGAGTTGTCAACTTTTAAGGGGTTTCTTGAAAATTTTGGTGGCGTGAAGTTGACCAGCTCCATGCTTGTCCTTACCTCAGTGTCTGTGTTTCTGGATTTGCACATGTCCAGATATTCCCCGCTGGCATGGTGTTCCCTAGAGGAGCAAAGCTCACTGCAGATCATTGCTGCAGGCTCCCATGAACTCTCACAGGCCACTCATAGCCTGTTCTCTTGCATTTGTGGTAGGATAAATTCCTTAGGATCAGAACTGGTGGTTATTTCCCAGGGATGTTTGGTGAGGAAAAGTTCTGCCTGTTGATTTATCCTCTCTGCTTGAATTTGGAAAGATAACAAACTTCCAGTAGGGGATTGTGGCCTCTTAGTGCTGGATTTAATGAACCAAGGCAACACAACTGAATTTCTTTATTTCTCACTCTCTCCAAAGAAAAGAAGAAAAAAACTACAAAAAACCCCAAACCAATCATGATTTTCTTCAGTTTTGAGAAATGACCGAACTAAGTTTCCTTAAGGGTTTTTTTCAGCTGTTTGTTTCTTGCAACCTGAGGATAATCATTGAGGGAACAACAAAGTGGAATTCTTCCCAAACTCAGCAGTGCCACCAGAGCTGTGTAACAGGGGAGAGGAGGGAAGGGAAAAACCCACAGTGACTGAGCTGGTGTTGGGAAGTGTCTGTAGCTGTTCATTCTCCTCCCTCTCTTCCTTTCCAGAATTATTTGACAATTACATGCAGCAGGATGCACACGAATTCCTAAACTACCTACTGAACACTATTGCTGACTTGCTGCAAGAGGAGAAGAAGCAGGAGAAGCAGAATGGGAAGCTCCAGAACGGCAGCATTGAGAGTGAAGAGGGAGACAAGCCTGATCTGACGTGGGTCCATGAAATCTTCCAAGGAACACTAACCAATGAAACCAGATGTCTTAACTGTGAGGCTGTACGTGCACCACCCAACCACTCCTCTTTAGCTTCCTCCCACCTTCTGGATTGGTTTCCCTGACACTGAGCACCCTTTCTCATTCATTAGGGTAGATGAAATTGTGCTGTCTCTATTAAATTATGGAGCATAGCCTATTTTAGGACTCTGTGTTCAAAGCAATGCTCACTAAGGTATGTTGCCCAGAAAAAGCCCAGTGTTTTCCTTGTTTCTCCTCCCTGTTTCCATCAAGGCAGCTGCACCTGGCTGATCCAAGCTGACTTTTTTGCCTCCATGTTATTCCCTGTGTCAGTGATTGAGAGTTTATGTTGTGTTTCTACATGAGGGTTGCTCTTAAATTAACTCTGGGATGAACTGTGTTGCTTAAACTGGAATTCTGTGCTCAGTGCTGGTCCTTGGCCTCCCTATTTGAGAGCAAAAACAGTGGCATGGAGTCTAGAATTAGAAGCACACCACCTTCAGACCAGGGATTTGTAGTTAGTCATATGCTCTGATTTAATAATGCTGAAAAAAAATGAAAACCCAGATGGGGAGAGAAATAAAAAACCCAAGAAGTGATTACAACAGAACAGACTCTTCTTGGCATTTAAAATCTAAAGTTATGGCTATGTGGTGAGGAGAAGCTCTCAAAATGACTTTAATAGGATTCTGTCTCAAGGTTTTTGCGATGAAATGTGACTGTTCCACAAATGGAAAGATGGTTTTCCTGCCTGCTAACCCATTTAATTGAGGAGCCATCTGCCTCTTTCTGCCTTGACTGTTACACCCTGAAATGCAGCAGGGAGCAGCAGCAGGCTGCAGAGAAAATGGGATCTGGTTAAAACCTCTCCAATGAGAGCCCTGAGTGGCTAAAACCCAGCTTTGCCAGTGAAATAATCAGATGTGCCTTAAAGTCTCAAGGGGAAGAGATGTTTCATGAGAAAGGGTTTGGGAGTTTGTGCTTTTTTCCATGAGATTTTGGTTTTGTTGTTGTTGCTTTTTTTTAATCCTCCCTTTCAGATTTTAACACCACATCAGATTATTTAATCACTTTTAGTTTACCTCAAGAAAAGGCCTCTTTCTCTTCACGTACATTTATTTTTAATCACGTTGCACTATTCCAGAAATGGTTAAAAGAAATCTGCCAGCTCTAAATTGTTACCAAATGTCTCTTTTTATTTTTTTTTTTCAAGGTTAGTAGCAAAGATGAGGACTTTCTGGACCTCTCGGTTGATGTGGAACAAAATACATCAATTACACATTGTCTGAGGTAAACAGAATTCTTTGGGAATGGAAAAAATACCTGCCCTGGTCAGAAGGAAAGAGCCTGGATTAGTTTTTTCTCTGGTGCAACAGTTGTAGGCTTTGACATTTGGTAAAATATTGTGAGTTTTGGAAGGTTTCGTAGTGGGGTTTAGTAGTTAATAAATACTAGTAGTAGCTAAGATTGATTTTCTCTTTCTTTTATGGGGATTTGAATTGGTTACATCACACAGTCAGGCTTTATCAAAAGTAAACATGCAGTGTTTGCTTTCTCAATAAATTCTTGATTATTTTCATATTCTTATTGAATTTCAGTTGCCTGGTCCTGATGTTTAGGGTCAGTTTGGTTTTTCCTGATAGACATTTGCTCCATGTGTTTGTCTGCTGGACCCAAGGCTTATCAGCTGCTTGGATATTTAATTAGCAGCCAGCATCTGGCTATTTAATAGCTGATAATGGATCTGTAATTGCTGGGAGCTGAAGGATCATCCAGACTTTGCTACTTAATGGCCATAGATGTGAACATTTAATTTCTGCCACTAAAGAAAACATGAAATGGCTACTGATGGGAACAAAACTCAATCACCTTCTTGCTGTTTATTATCTTTTCCTAGCCAGAAAATAGGCAGTTAAGAGGGTAAATTCCAGATTTTTCCAGCTGAACATTGATGCTGCATCCCAGAAGTGAGACAAATACACATGAAATGGATCTGGGAGCACCATGAGTGAAGGGAGCTTCATCCTCTGTGTGTTGTTTGGGGGTTTTATTCCAGCATTTTGAGCAGCAGCTTTTACCTGGATGCTCTGGAATATCCCTGCTTATGCCACTCTCTGCTTTCCACAGGGGATTTAGTAACACTGAAACTCTATGCAGTGAATACAAATACTATTGTGAGCAGTGCCGCAGCAAGCAGGAGGCACAGAAGAGGTAAGGACCAAATATTCAGGCTGGGGGAGATGGTACCTTCAAATTTCTGGGCAAATACACCTGGTGAATTCAGGAGAAAAAAAAAAAAAGGTGAGCTGATCAAGGTCTGTGTTTGGTGAAGGAAAAGTGGAGAGGCCAAGTAACTTCATGGCAGCCTCATCATGAGGAGATTCATTCTGTGTTTCTCCCACAAGAGTTCCTATCTGGTGTTTCCAGACATCCACATTGTCCCCAGTTAGCATTAATCAGCTTAAAGCCACTGGAAAATGTCCCATCTGCTTTGTCTGAGAGCACTGGGTACAAAAAAATTCTTATTTTTCCCCTCAGACTTGGTCACAGGCAGAGCAGCAGCGCAGATTTATTCCAGCTCTTTCTTCCCATTGATGGGTGAAAAATTGATGTTGTCCTGCATTCAGGTGTCAGTTATGCTGTTAATAATTTGGAATAAATACTGCCTGTTCTCACTAAGAGACAAAAAGCAGCATTTTAAAAAGGCTTACCAATATTTTGGATGCCTTTTATGACGCTTTCTCCTAACAAAGCCGTTCTTGAACAAATCTTTTTGGAGGCAACTCGCTAATCCTCATCCTTTCTTTCTTTCTTTTTGTGCTCCAGAATGAGGGTGAAGAAGCTGCCCATGATCCTGGCTCTGCACTTGAAGAGGTTCAAGTACATGGACCAGCTGCACCGTTACACCAAGCTGTCCTACAGGGTGGTGTTCCCCCTGGAGCTGCGCCTCTTCAACACCTCGGGGGATGCCACCAACCCCGACAGGATGTACGACCTGGTGGCCGTGGTGGTTCACTGTGGCAGGTGCTTTGGGGGGGGTTTTAATCTTCTTTTCTCTCAGAGCCAGGATTAAATGCTCAAGAGGTGATGTTTGTGTTCAGACTCAGGTGTTTATTAATTCTTATCCATGTTACAGTCTCACAGGCTGTGAGTTTGAGCAAAGTGAAAAATGGCCTCTATTTCTTCCTTTACAAGGCCTTTTAAGCACAAATTGTCCAATTATGAAATGACACCTAAATTATTTTTGCTTTTAACCCAATAACCAACCACCCGTGGTCCACAATGTGGATTTTCCTACCCAATTACAAAACGCCACCCAAACCATGAAGAAGAAGATGAAAAAGAAGAATTTAGCCAACACCCTAAATCCATCTTGCTTTATATATCTATTACTGTATTCTAAACCCTTAAACTCTTTGCACACTGTGATATCACACACTTCTATTCAAACTCCACCCCCACAATCCCAGTGCTGTCATCCAATTTTGGAAGCCTCTTCAAAGGCCTCAGGTCAGTGCAGAGTTTGTTTGGGGGTGCTTGCCTGTCAGCACAGGAAGCCTAAAATTCTCAGTGCCCAGGCTTCCAATAGTAATTCTGCACATTCCCTGCCTTTCCTTGGGATTTTAAAGGAATCTCTCATCCCTGTGCTGTTTTATAACACTGATTGGCAATGCAGGAACTCTGTCAGAGCTGGTTAGCTGGAAATATTTTGATTTTTTAAAAAAAAAACAAACTGTATATTTTACTAGATGTCGTACTAATTTAAGTTTTATTTAAAATTTTTACTGTTTTAGGTTTTAGAGGCTAAGATTTGGCATTTTCTGTCATTTTGTGTCATTTGTGTCATCAGCACAGTGACACATCAGACAAGTTCTTTCTTTGAGCCGTAGCAAAGAGCAATCATTAAAAAAACCCCAAAACAACAAAAAACCCCGACCCTTAACCCTGCTTTCCAGGAAATGTAAATGGAGGGAAAAGAAATCTTGGAAAAACACCTACTAAAATAGAATTAAATGATGTTTTGATCTTGCTGCTGCCTAAACCTTTGAAGTTTCTTTAGGAGCTGGTGCCATCATGTGGAATCAACTGTGCACTGCTGGGTTTTTTCCATATCCTTATTTTCTTCATGAAATTTTAGTTTTGGCAGCTTCAGTTCTGGTTTTAAAAGCAAAGAGGATAAAACTTGTAAGCATTTTAGGAAAAAAAGGCTTCATGGAAGGGAAAAAATATTTTTAACTGTCTTCAGGAAGGGTGAGTTTTAAAGTAATCAGTTATTACAGCACATAAATGGTTTGAAATACTTTTCTGATGAGAAAAGTGCTAATAATGCATAGATTTAGTATAAACAAACCTCATGTAATTCTAGAACATTTTTATTGTGGTGCAGTTGTAGTGTTTATTCAATTTTTATCGTTTTAGGATCTCATTTTCTTGTGTAGTTTTTATTTGCCATATCTGTGCCCACACGTACATGTTTGGATAATGGTGATTAATAATTCACATTATTAAATGGTTTTCCTTTTTTCCCTCAAACCTTTTATCCTGTGTGGGGCTTTTAGGATTCCTGTAACTCACCTGCTCTCAGTTCTTACTGAGAATTACCAAAGGCTTGAGATAAATGAGACTTTTCTAAATATTTGGAGTTCTCAGAACTTGTTTGAAGTATTTTGCACATAGGGTTTTACTAAAGTTTAAATTTCAATTAAGTGTAAATTGAAGTTTAAATTTAGTTTTATGTAGTTGCCCTAAACAAAGGAATCCCATTCTGTTGATTGGAAACTTCTACCAGAAAAGTGGGAAGAGTTCTCACAGAAGATCTGGCTCTGGTCAGGTTAAACCACACTGAGAACTAAAGGAATTCCTGCTGTGAAATAAAATATTCCAGAGCTGATTTAATTCAAAACTTCACAGTGGTCAAAATACTCAGCAGTGGTGAATGCAACAAAACAGAGACTGAAATATTTTTAATTTTGCTGTTTAAAATCTATGAATGGTGATGTGAAATATTTCTGGCATTGCGTGTTTAGAATATTTTTCAAGTAGCAAACAGCAACATTTTAATTGAAGCAATTTGGCAAAAAGTCTAAAATCCTCACCAGTGTTATGGGAAAAGCCAGAGGTGATCCTGGGGAGGGAAAAGGCTCGTGGATAATAAATTTTCAATCCCTTTTCCTGCAGTGGCCCAAACCGTGGGCATTACATCACCATCGTGAAGAGCCACGGCTTCTGGCTGCTCTTTGATGATGACATTGTAGAGGTGGGTAAGGAACAGTAAAACACCAAATAACTCTGATTTCACCCCATTTCCAGGCTCCTTTCCATTGCTAACTTGCATTTCATTGCTGCACTTCTCTTTTTTTTTGGGTCACTTTTCACCAGCAAATTGTAGAAAAAAAAAATTCTTTTTAGTGACGGTGTTGGAACAGCTCAAGCAAATTTTGCCTTTTCTGCCAACATATCTGTAAATGCTCATCTCCACAATATTTATCCATCCGTGGATTTCCCATAATTATTAAGCAAATATCAAACAGGGGAACAAATGCCACAGCAGACCTGCCTTTTGTCAAGGTGAAAATGCTTTGTTTGTCTCAGAGATCCCATGGTCAAGGCCTGATTTAAGTGTCTAAATAGCAAAATCCGTGCTTGTGTTGAAATAAAAGTGTAGGACATTCCCCATTTAAAATTTTTTTTTCAATCTTTGCATTGCTTTGAGCATCAGGGGTGGCTTCCCAGTGTGTGTGGCTGCCAACAGTTCCCTTTCTCCTGTTTTTATATTTTTGGGGTAATTTTCCCCTGTTTCTGTCATGGGCCAAGTACAGAACTGTGTCACCTAATTTGGAAATAGCGTTCACCTCAATATTTTAAAATGCAAGTATTCTCTGTCTTTTCCATCCAGGAGGTGAACTTCACATTTTAAAAGATGTAAAATAACCATCCTCTTGTTCTGTATTTGCTTTCTATCAGTCACTTCTTGTTGTATCTTCATTTTTAGGGGCAAAACCAAATTTCTTTTTATCTGCAAACACTATTGACACTTTTATAGATGTGCCAAAAATGGCTTTTAAACCATGTGTGCTGTCTGTTATTGAGCAGTAAATCCAAGGAGCTGTCATGTAGTTCCACTCTTCTGGAAAGAAAAAAACCCACATTTTTTTCTTTTATGTTGCTTTTCTATCTTTAATTGTGGCTTGCTTTTTTTTTCAAGCTCATCTTCTTTTATAGAATTTATTTAAAATGCTGTAAACCCCAGGTTCTTTGGAGGGTTTACATTCTAGGTGTGGCCACCTAAAAAAACAGGCTTGAAAAGGTGAGTGCAAAGCTCTGTTGCAGCTGAAAGCCCAGGAAAAGGCTTTTTCCCCTGAAATACAAAAAGCTTTCTTGCATTTTCGACAAGTGATGTGAATGAACAGCTCCACGCTGAAAATAGGAAGGAGTTTGTCCTCATTACCCACTGAATGTCAGCAGTGGGGGAAGGCAGAGTTATTTGTGTGTTAGGATTTCATTGGAGGGCCAGCTCTCAATTAAATTGGAGGTTGATGGTCCCCAAACAGCCTGCAGCAGATGGGGGAGAGCAGCAAATCCAGGGGGCAAAGCAGCCCAAGGGGGATCCTGAGCCAAACCAAATGGATTGGAAAACCTGAGCCAGTGATCTCTGGCTGATTGGAATTTGACATTTGAACTGGATCAACCCCAGTTCCAGTGTTTTACCTGGAAACATCCATCCATGGAGCTCTCCACACTGAGGGAGCCACAGAAGGGCTTTGCTTTAAAAATACCTGAGATTGGAATGCTGGCAGTGGTGTTCCAGAATTGGGTTTGGTTTGGAGAACCAGAATAGATGTCTGGAAATGAGCAAGGGTTTAATCTCAGTTCATAAGAAACATCATTTTTAATGTCAGATGAGGCTGCAGAATCCTAAAATCCGTAGAGTAGCATCCACTGGTTGTTACTCCAAAGTTACAACTGGGTTAAACCATATCTGGTCCATAAGAATGGGAAGAACAGAATCTATATAATCCCCTTTCAGTTCCACTCTGTTTTCTGTGCATAGTGGAATTAAAGGAGGAAGTCAGTTCTGCTGTGCTGAAACTAAAAATATCTGAGGCATGAATTAATATGGATCAAATGTTTGAGTTGCATTCGGAATGAGTGGTGGAAATAGGCTTGATTGCATGGCAAGGCAGTTGGCACTTAAAATAAAACATGTTTGACTTGTCTGCTAAATATACTGCAGGAGCTGGGGAGTGTTCTTTGGCTGTATTTCTGTTCAAATGTGCCTCTAACAGTCTGTAGTAACGTTATGTTAATAAATGGTGTGAAAATGCACCAGCCTCAGCAGGGGATTTCAGCTTCCCCTCACTCCTTGAATGGAGAAAAGACAAAACATCTATTTGGGAAGTTGTTTCCCCCCCCCCTCTATTTTTTTAGAGAAGATGTTCAACAAAACTCTTCAAGAGAGAATTTCTGCAGTTGATGCATCTGTTGAAAAGCCCTGACTGTTTTTCCTTGTGCTGGGAAAAGGCTGCTCCCAGCTCGCTGCAGTCTGGCAGTGCCACATGGAGAAGCCAGTGCTGCTGAGCTTGTGGTGATGCCAAAATCTGCTCAGGGAGCAGAGATCCCACATTCTCCAGATGAGTTCTGCAGCTGAGGAGGCTCCTGCTGCAGGCACAGCAGGGTCCCTTTCTTTTGAGCTGTAATCCCAGGTTGGTCTCTGCTCCTCCTGAGTAGAACAGGTGTTCAACCCAGAGCTTCTTGTGTTTGGAACATTCCTTTACTTCCCTCAGCTTTATTCCTTGGGAATAAAAGGAAGCTTGAGGCTCATCTCCTCCTCAGCCTCTCATTTCTGTGGATCCAGAGTCCTAAAGGTATTAAAAATCCCCATTCCAGTGGAGTGCTGAGCAGCACAGGCACCTGGGAATGTTTTATTCCAGGATCCAACTCACTGATGGGAAGCCAGTTGTGTTCAGGACCTGGATTAGGACATGTGCAACCTGCATCTTTAAAAAGCCTTTAAAATTCCCTCCAGTTGCTGCTTGGAGTATGAGAGCAAAGCAGCTTTTCTGCACATAGGTCACAATTTGAAATGTAAGCAGATTTTAATTCTATCAGTAGAGCAAATCAGAATTTTTCTCGAGACACAAACCTTGTGATAATGTTCCAGAAGGCTTTGCCTGGTAGGAAAGCTCTCTTAAGACCCAAGATCATAATTAGAGACCTACAGAACTCATGAAGCACTAGCAAGAATTTTCTCCTTAAAAGAGTCACAATAACTTTGAAATCTGGAGTTATTTTAGCTGAATTTTCAATCTACACAATGTGTACTTGCAGCTGTACAAAAACCTTCTTGGCTGATTAGTGACTGCTTTTCTTCTAAATTATAAAGTAATTTAATTATCAAATACTCAGGCAAGGTACCACTAGTGTGAGAAAAGCAAATCTAAAAATGTCATGTAGTCCTTGAAGGATAGATTTTGATGGATCACTTGTTTTGTAGTCCAGCTTAGCACTGTACCCCTTCTGAGAAGTTTATGATTTCATCCTGATTTCCTGTTTTTTCAAAAGTCAGTAAGTCATTAAGTGGGGAAAAATGTTTTGTTGGATTGAATGATGTTGAAGTGTCACTGCTTGGCTCTCCAGATCACCTCCAAGAACTGGGAATAATAGTTTATCTGGGAAAAGGATTTTAGGCTGGTGGTGTGATTGAAGCTAATTAAAACTTCCATTAATTTTCAGAAAATTGATGCCCAGGCCATTGAAGAATTCTATGGGTTAACATCAGACATTTCCAAAAACTCTGAATCTGGATATATCCTCTTCTACCAGTCCAGGGACTGAGACAAGAGACACAAATAAATGGACCCAAGGAAAAAGGGATCAAGCTTTGCCCGAGTGGAACACGTTTGTGCCAGCAGAGCAGCTCCTTGCTGTTGCTGTAGGACCAGGACACATCCAGGGGGAGGAGAGAGCTCCCTCCTGCCCTTTTTGGAGGATTAGTGCTCAACTGCCCTAATAAGAAGAGCTTTTGTTCCAGTTTTCTTTCTGGGCTTTTTATTTTTTTTTTCTGACGTGCTATCTTCCAAAATCTGCGTTACCTCTACTTGAAACCCGGCTGCTTCTTTGTTCATGAACTCTAGAAGAGATTTCAAAGTAGCATTGTAGGATTTTTACCATTTAAACTTGGCCTGAGGCTCTACCTTGGTTTCTGCCGTCGTTTTTCTGTATTTTAGCAGAAAGATTTTGATATTCAGTGTCAGCTGAAGGCATATTTTAGGATATGAGCAGCAGCTGGTTGCTGGATATTTTTGGTGACTCAGACTTGAGAAGCAGTGCAAAGCTAAGACATATTGGAAATGTCAAGTCTGTAATTTTTATAAAGAAAAAGCAGACAAGCCCCTCTCTCTGCAGCATTGTAAACCTCCCCATTCTGCATTCTCCTGGGTTTTTAGAACACTAACAGTGCTGCTTCTTTTTGTACTCTCTTTGTGCTGTTCTGTTTCTCCTGCAGAAGGCAGAGAACTGTCTCCATCCAGCCTCTCCTGCTGTGCATTTTCCTTTGGAAGCAGAAATTTTGCCTCCAGGCCCCGTTGCTGCAGGTTCCAGGGGAGCAGAGCAGCCCTGACCTGTCAAAGACCATCTCTGCTGTAGAAAAGTTGGGAATTCCAGCCTTTCTTGGAGCTCTTGCATAAACCAAAAGTGCCCTCATTCTGAAGCAGGATCTGTTCCACATTTCACTCAATTCTGAGCAAACTGATGCAAGCTTTGTTTTGAATCTATGCTAATCCACAGAAACAGCACTAATTGGGAAGGGGTAATCAAGGGAAGGGGTCTTTAGGGAACTAATCCAGGAGTTGAGTCTCCAAGGTAATGAGCAGGTGAGAAGGAAAACCAACCAACCCACCAGACATTACCTGGGCAGTGTTCCAGTCATTGGTGGTGATGTTTGTCTCCATCTGGGAATCAGAACACCCCTAAAATGCTTCTGATTGATTGTTTCACCTCTATAGGCCTTGCTTCCCAGGGGAAATCGTTGGTCTGTTGAAGACTGAAATGAAGCAATTATCTGTTCTGTGTATATATTCTAATCTCAAGGATAACCAGGAAGAAAAAACTGAGAAAGGTGGTGAGAAATCTCAGAAAATCTTGTGCAAGTTTCTTCTGGAGAAGGGCTGTGGCTGTGCCAAAGGCTGGCACAGCTGGCTCCAGCCTCCCAGTGGGAATTGTGAGTGCTCTGCTGGGTCCCTGAGCTGTGTGTCCTCAGTGTGGCTGTCCCCAGCACAGCCCCTCATCTGTCCCCAGTGCTTGTTGTTCTTGAGGATCTTTAACTTATGCAATTCTGTGGCTTGTGCAGGATATTCAATATTTTACCAAAACACTGTCCTCAGGAAAGCGGCATTCCCCAGTTCCTCGTGCTGCCTGTGTCTGTTCCTTCCTCTCATGACCACAAAGGTGATGTTTAGCAATTAACTCCTGCCTTCAAAATGCAAATGAACCATTGCCATTGTATTCCAGCTGGGTGCAGCTTCCATTCTCCTGGCACATCTCTTCCAGAAGATCAAATATGGACATTAGGTTTTTTAATTCTTTTTTTATTATACAGAGTACTGTCATTTTAAGAGACACATTCGACAGCAGCAAATGTTCTTGTTCATCTTGTTCCTGTTGTGTGACAATTGTTCCTGGCTAAGAGTCTTCTCCCCTTCTCCACACACAAGCTGTGAGTCCTCTCCTGGTGATGCCACCAGAATCACTGAGTCTTGCAAAAAAATGAAAAGAAAAAAAAAAAGAGAAAGAGCACTGAGTTAAAAATAATCTAAACAGTAAATACAAAAAGTAATGTAGTACACTAGACATGTATTTTGTATATCTGGTGATACCTTTTTACAAATAAAATACCTGACTGAGAGATAATATTGAAAGATATATACTATAGATTAAAAACTGTTCAAAGTGCACTTTTGCTACAGATTTATAAGGAGACTAAAAGGAATTAAATGGGAAGAGAATGGCGTGATGTTACTTCTGTATAATAAATGACCCCACCTGTCTCCAATAATAAAGATTATGATCAAACTCACAGTGCCCAGAGGCTTTTCCTTGAGTTTCACTCCTTCCTTTCCTTGAATTTCACTCCTGAGCTTGTCCCACGCTGCTCACTGGCTGAGGATCCTGATGGTGGTGTCTGCATCCCTCTAGCAGGAGCACACCTCCCTCTGTGCAGAAATGGGTCAGAGCAGGAGAACTCAATAATTCAGTGTCAGAAACTGCAGTGCAGGTGCAGCAGGGAGAGGTTACCCAGGGCCTCTGCTCCTCCATCACCCCTGGAGCTCTGCTGCTGCCTTGCCCTGGGATTTCTTCTCCCTCTTCCTCCCTGTGTTGGGCTCTCAGACTTTGTTGCAAATATCTCCTGACTGATCTGGAACAGAGACATTTCAAAGCAAAAGCAGGAGCCTGTGCTTGGAGCTGCTGAGGTTCATTGCAGGACAGGTTTTCATTTCTCTCTGGTTCACTGCAGTTCACCTTTGCACTGGGAAAATGGAATCAGTTGTGCTCCTGTGAGCAGGAATTGATGGGAATCCAATGCAGGAGGAGCAAGAGAGGTTGGAAGATGGCAGCTGCTCCGTAAATCCTGTCTGGTCCTTGTCCTGCCGGGTCACACCTTAGCAAGAAAGAAAGAAATTGAGCTCATTTTAACTGGTTAATGTGAGTTGGATTTGCAGGAAGAGCATTCCCTGGAAGTTGGGAGAAAACAACCAAATCCAGAAGGGCTGAAAGCAAAGTGAGCTTTGAGTGCCACTGGGGCAGGGCTTATGCTGGGATTTGGGAGCTGGCTTGGTCCCTGCAGCACTTCTCCAGAACCTCTACTGGAGCCAGGGTGGAGACCATCCCATGGTTGTTGTTTCTCCATCCCATGGTTGTTGTTTCTCCATCCCATGGTTATTATTCCTCTATGAAATACCATTTTGCTTCAAATTCCATGGCTCCTGTGGTGTTTGTGGAGAGGCTGTGCCCTGGGCTCTGCAGCACAGAGGTGCTTTCTGCCCTGCTGGTGGTGCTCAGCATGTTCTGGTTCCCAGCAGGAGGTTTTAAACCCCGTGCCAGCTCGGTTTAGGAGATATTTAAAACAAATCCCATTCAATTGGTACAAGACAGAAAACGGACTGACAAAGGCCCCTGAGACAAGTCAGACCTTCCCATTGTGGGCCTGGGCATTTAGCAAAAGGAAACAATCCCTGAAAGGTAATTAATTAACTCCCAACATGTAAAGTCCTGCTGCACTAATTAACCCTGGGGCTGCTTCTGCTCTGCTTCCCTCCTGCAAACGCAGGAGTTCGTGTGGTCCCCAGAGCAGAATCCAGGTGGGATGAGATGTCTGGGAGGGAGAGCTCAGGGTGGGGAGGGTTAGAAATGGAGCAGTGGCAGTGGGGAGGTGCCAGGGTCATCCCATCCTGTCCTTTTGTGCTGCAAAGGGAAATGCTTTGATCTTTGCACGTCATTTGTGTCAGAATTAATGGCCTCAGAGTGACACTGGAGCAGTTTAGATGGGATTTTGGGTGGGCAGGCTCTGGCACAGGGTGCCCAGAGCAGCTGTGGCTGCCCCTGGATCCCTGGCAGTGCCCAAGGCCAGGTTGGACAGAGCTTGGAGTGACCTGGGGCAGTGGAAAGTGTCCCTGCCATGGCAGGGGACGGATTTGGATGATCCTTAAGGTCCCTTCCAATCCTTTCCCTCCTTTGTGCTTGTTTGGATGTGCTGGAAGTGTGGGGGATGTTTCTGCACCCTCAGGAGAGAGAAAGCTGGGAAAGGAAGGATGAATTAATTACACAGCAGCAGCCTGTTAAATATTTGAGTTGCTAATAATGAGTGCATTTAGTGGTTGTCAGTTGTTTTAAAAGCTCCTCAGTACAAATAACAAACACAAATACAAAACACTGCAGTGGTTGCAACACTTCAGCTTGTGTAAAAATCAATTCAAAACATTCAGATAGTCCCAGCTGGGTCTTCCCTGGTGATTTCCAAGCCCCAGGCAGTGTGAAGGAAGGACAGAAGGGCGAGGATGGGGTTTGGGAGCTGGGTTTGGGGTCGGGAACATCCCACGTCTACTCGAGTTCATTTTGTTTCCTGGGTGGTTTTTAACTGGAGTGAGCTGCTTTAGCAGAACGTGTTGTGTGAGGAATTTTGGTGTAGAAAAGAGACATTTACTTGGATTTAAGGCCTGGAATTAGAAGGGACAAGCCATCAAGAGCTGGGCTGAACCTGGGGCTGTTGAGGCCAAATGCAGCTGAGGTTTGAGAGTCCATGGAATCGCAGGTGGAGTTCAGCAGGAGCTGAGTGAGTTTGGTAGTCATTAAGTGCCTTAATTAGCACTCAATTAAGTGCTTTTGTTCCCTTCTCTGAGGAGCAGCCACAGCAACTCCAGCGAATCATTCCCAGGCAGAAAGCAGGGATGGGATGGGATGGGGTGGGATGGGATGGGGTGGGGTGGGGTGGGGTGGACCAGGAGCTGTGTATGATGATTGGGCTGGGATGGGATGGCCCAAAGGAAGGGAAATCCCATCTGTCAGTGCTGCTGTACAGGCCCAGCTGTGTCCAGAGGCACTTGGGACCACAGGGTTGGTATCTTGGAGATCTTTGTGTGATAAACCCCACTCAAAGCCAGCAGGAAAATGTGTTTAGCCAGGAATTTCACGTTGATGGGAACTCAGGTTTCAGAGCTGGTGAGATCTCCTTGTTTGGACTCCTTTGCATCCCCCACAGTTTGGGTCTGGTGGTCCTTTGGGGTGATTTGAAATGCCCCCAAAATGGGAGTTTTGGAAGCATCAGTCCTTGCAGGTCATGAGGACTGTGGCAGGTGGGAAATTCCATCCCAGACAATCCCTGGATGGTGAAACCTGTGTAGGTCCAACCCACACCTGTAAAAATCCTCCTTTTCCCATCACCTGAAGCTGAAGTAAAATACTTCAGTAAAACACTTCAGTAATTTGCTCCTTTTGGAAGCTGCTCCAGGTCCCTTGGCTCCCACCCTCACACCCTCAGCAAATTCCCAGGGAATTGCATGTGGGGGTGATCAGGGAGAAGGGTTGTTCTTGGCCATCCTCCCCAAGTCCCCTTTTTTTCCTTTTTTTTTTTTTTTTTTTTTTTTTTTGAACATTAAACTGTTCATTTTCAGATTTTGAGTCACAATATTTCTCCAAGCGAAAGGCCGCGAGTCTGGAAAAAATCCAGTTTATTCCTTCAGAATCCTCTGCCATCATTTCAGCTCCAAAGAGCCAAAGCAGAGCTGGGAGCTGCCGCTGGTGGGGATGGAGGGACAGCCCCAACACCTCCAGGGTGCTGAGGATGCTCTTCTCCTCCCAGAGCCTCCTGCCTGGGGTGTCCCCTGAGACGTGGGGACAAATGTGGGTTGGTGAGGATCAGGAAAGGGCATTGAGGGATGTCTGAAGCCAGCAGAGAGAGCAAAATGGAATTATTTTTATTAACTCACCCCTAGGGAGTAGTAAAGTGAAAAAATGAATGGAGATTTTACACATTTTTCCCCCCTCCTGGTTTCTCATGCATGCTATAAAACTGAACCTAAAGCCAGGTTTAAATGGAATTTCTTGAACCTCAGACCCAGCAGAAAATCCATGCTTTTGTTTTACTAAGGTTTCCCGTTCCTTCCCCACCGGGAGGAGATCTGGATTCGGGAAAACCAATTTCTCTGTGCTGTTTCCACCCAGTTTGAGGCAAGTGCTCGGAGAGCAGTGACTCGGGGACAGAAGGATTCCCGGGAGAGCTGGCAGCCGCCTTATCTCCTAAAAATATCTCAAAAAAACCCGCTCCAACCTCTCCGAAACACCGCAGGGAAGGAGCGGGTGCGATCCAGGAATTGGAGCAGAGGGAGATGGGTCCGTGCTTGGAGCGGCGACCCAGTGACAAACCCGGGGGATAAACCCGGGGGACAAACCCAGTGACAAACCCGGGGGACAGACCCGGGGGACAAACCCGGGGGACAGACCCGGGGGACAGACCCGGGGGACAAACCCGGGGGACAGACCCGGGGGACCGACCCGGGGGACACAGGGGCTGTGCTGAGGAGGTGGGAGCGGTGGGAGAACGGCAAGGGAAACCCAAGAGCTCGGAGGGGACTTTTTGTGTGGCCTCATTGCAGCCGCGGCTCCGGGATCTCGGTGATCCCAGTGATCCCAGCTCCCGCAGCGGCTCCCAGTATCCGCTACTGGGAGGAGCCGTGGCTGACTGGGAGGTGCCTCCCTCATCCCTCCCGAGCTCTGCCGAGGGTCTTCTTCTCCCTGAGGCTGCAAAGTGGCTCCTGGAGTTGGGGTTTTTTTACGTCTCGGAGAGAAAAGAAAATATTCTCTCTCCTCTGGCCCTTGCCGGGCGTGTTTATGATTTGCCTGTTGGTCACATTCCCGGGAAAGGGAACACTGCGGGATGCTGAGGAACAGCTTCTGGAGAGCCGGCACGAGTTTTATCTCAGCACTGGAAAGAGTGAACAGAGCTGGTGAATCTGCTGAGAGGGACCCGGCTCTTCTACGAGGGGTCCTGGGATGCCCCCAAACCTCGGAGCAGCCGCTGTGCGGACCCACAGACCCCTCGTCCACCCCTGCACTGGTGATTATCATCACAGAATGATCAGGGAATGCTTTGGAAAGGACCTTAAAGATCCCCTCGTTCCACCCCGCCCCAGGGGCAGGGACACCTTGCCCTCTCCCAGTTGCTCCAAGTCCCATCCAACCGCCTCCACGGACGGGGAATCCCCTTGCTTTGGGTTTCATCCCGTCCATTTCCGCCCTGATTTCCCTCCGAGCCTGCAGGGAGGTGTTCAGGGGGGTCTCCCTTCCCCTCGTGCACCTTTGATGGATTCGAGCTGCTGCTCTGCCCTGGGCAGCCAAAGCTGCACCATCAGCTCCGCTGTGCCCAGCACTGCCCCGGGGGCATCTCCTCTTCCTCAGCTGCTGGGAGAAGCTGGGATTCCTCTTTTTCCCGTTTCCCTCACTCCAGGGTGCCTTGGGCTGTCCCGAAGGCTCTGCAGAGCCGGGAGCGGTGGATGGAGGGATGGGCTGGGCTGCCTGAGGAGTTTTCCAGCGGGTCCTGCTGTGCATTCACTCTCCTTTATTGACCCCGCTGAGCAGATCGCCCCACCCAGACACAGCCCTGCCCCTCACCAGGGCTTTGCCCCTTGCCAGGGCACCCGTGGGACCCCAAACACCCAGATTTGGGGTCGTTTCTGCTGACAGTCCCTTCTGGCTGGGCAGCAGAGCCAGGCACAGGCACTCATCCCACTGCAGGGCCCAGGGGAGGTGCAGGGAGCGCTGGGCTGTGCCACACTCCCTGTGCCACTGTCCCTGTGTGTGCCACTGTCCCTGTGTGTGCCACTGTCCCTGGGCTGTGCCACCCTCCCTGTGCCACACTCCCTGTGCCACACTCCCTGGGCTGTGCCACACTCCCCGGACTGCTCTGGGTGCCAGGGCTGGGACACCTTGAAAGATTTTGAGGATGGAAATGTTGTAAATAGAGGGGAAAAATACACCCCCGGGATTTGCTGGGTCCAAGTGCAGTGACAGGAGGAAGGAGCTCACAGGGACACCTTGGGGTTCCTCTGCTGGGGCACAGGGATGGATCCCAGCCCGTGGGGATGCCCCAAACCCAAACCAGCCCCCCAGGGATGGATCCAAGCCCGTGGGGATCCCCCAAACCCCAAACAGCCCCCGAGGGACAGAGCCCAGCCCACGGGGATCCCCCAAATCCCAAACCAGCCCCCCAGGGATGGATCCCAGCCCACGGGGATCTCCCAAACCCCAAACAGCCCCTGAGGGTCGGGCCAGGGGGGGTTTCTGGCCGTGCCCTGGGCTCGGGTTCAGCCGTGTCCCCTCCTGTCCCGGTGCTCTGCAAACCAACCACGCTTCCCTCCCCTTCCCCACGCACTAATTGAGCCGAGGCACTAATTAATGCCACAGCGCCCAGCTGTGCGCTGAGAGGATGCTCTGATCGCTCTGTCTCCAATTTAACAGAACCGGGAAATGCCAACACCCCGTGCCGGGGGGTGAAAGCCCTTTTATTTCCCGAAATCTGCAGCGAGCCAGGGCTGGGGGTCGTGTCACCCCCAGGGCCGTGTCCCCACCCCACCAGAGGATTCAGGGATGCTCCAACCAGCACCGGGCGCTCCCAAGGACCGGGAATTCAGGCTCGGTTGATTTTTCCTGATATCCCCGCGATGTTTTTTTTTGTTTCTTTGTTTTGGTTTGGTTTGGTTTTTTGGGGTTTTTTTTTGTTGTTGTTGTTGTTTTTTGGTGGTTTTTTTTGTTTTTGGTTTTGTTTTTGGTGTTTTTTTGTTTGGGGTTTTTTTGGTTGTTTGGTTGTTTTTTGGGGTTTTTTTTGTTGTTTTTGTTTTTGTTTGGGGTTTTTTTTGTGGGTTGTTTTTTTTTTTGGTTTGGTTTTTTTCCTGGATGGGGTTTTGTTTTCTTAAAAAGCCACGCAGCTAAAAATAGCCGCGCTCTCGCGGTGTCCCGGCGTGGATCCGAGTGCGGAGCCGACCTTCAGCTCCAGCAGCCCCGCCCGGGAGCTGCCTCCTGTGCTGAGCTATTTCCAGAACCTCTGTGTGCCTTCAGAAACACCTGATGGGAAAAAACAGATTTTTTTTTTTCCCCCTTCGTTGAAAGAGGCACCTGGCCTCGGATTATCCCTGATTTCAGGTCGGATTTAATTAAGAACAGAGGTCTAATAATGTAATATTAGATATTAAATATATATTCCATATATAATATAATATATTATATTTATATTATAACTAATGATTTAATATAGTTAATAATAATACAATAAATATATTAAATAAGCATATATTAATATTATGTATTAAATATAATAATAATTTAGTTGGGTGGCCATGGAGAATCTCTCCCTTCCCCAGGGTTGGGGTTGTGCACTTTGGGGTGCAGAGAGAGAGCAGGACAGGGTTTGAGGGTCAGTGTTGGAACCCTGGAGGCTGAGAATTTTAGAATTTCTGTGCTGTCAGGCACTGACCCCCCAAGCAAACCCTGCATTGACCTTTGGCCTTGGAAGAGGCTCCCAAAATTTAGTGACAGCACTGGGATTGTGGGTGTGGAGTTTGAATAGAAGGGTGTGATATCACAGGGTGCAAAACTCAGAGCTTAAGGGTTTAGAATATAGTAATAGATATATAGAGAGCAAGATGGAGGATTTAGGGCATTGGCTGAGTTCTTTTTTCACCTTCTTCTTCATGGGTCTGGGTGGTGTTTTGTAATTGGGTAGGAAAAAGTCTGCATTCTGGACCACAGGTGTTTGGTTGTTGGGTTAAAAGTAAAAATAATCTAGATGTCATCTTGTTATTGGGTAATTAGTGCTTAAAAGACCTTGGAAAGAGTTAGAGACAGAGCCATTTTCTACCTTGTTAGCTGGAACTCACAACTTGTGAGACTGTAACAGAGATAAGAATTAATGAACACCTGAGTCCAAACACGAAAACTGTGACTCCCCTGCTTTAATCCCGGCTCTGACAGAAGAAAAGAAGATTAAAAACCCCCAGGTCAGGGAGTTGCTGAGAAAGGGTCTGGGGGGCTGGCACTCAGCAAGGTGGGAATTGAGGGGAAGAGACTCAACAGGGCAGGATTTGGGGAACTCAGACACCCAACGAGGCAGATTTGGGGCAAACACCCCATGAAGGGATTCATGGAGCAGAGGGAATTCCAGCAGTCCCCCCTCCCCGGGCGTGGTGTTGGCAGCCTGAGGAACTCCCAAAATGCTTGGGGAATTTGCCAGGGTGGGTTTGGCAGGTCCGTGGTGGCCTGGAGATGTTGGGAAAGGTGGGACAGAGCCTTCCCCAGGGCTGGCAGTGCCACTGTGGCACCAGAGCACCCCAAACCCGTGACACCCACAGAGGTCTGGGCCTCTCCCAGTGCCATCTTCTTATTTTTCCTCTCCTTTCACTTCTCCCAGTGGATTTGTGGAGGGGAGAAGATGCTCCTGTCTGAAACCCAGAGCTGCTGGGAGCACAGTAAGGATGGAACACAAACACTTCTGCTGAGCACAGCTGGAGGCTGGGGGTTTCTTCACCACAAAAAGGCACCAAATTCTCCTGATCCACAGGAAAAAAAAGAGGTGTGAGTGGGCAAACAGCATCCCTGACAGGAGCCCGTGCACACAGAGCAGTGAAACGGAGTCAAGGAATGGAGGAGAGGTAATTAGCGGCTCCCTAATGAGGAGCTGGGGCTGTCCCGGGGGAGAGCAGCATCCCTGCCCAGCTGGGCTTACCCAGGCTCTGGCAGAATTCCCTGTAAAAGTGGTCGGGAGCCTCCTCGGGGTCTGGATTTGGGAATAAATCCCCGAGCGTTGCACAGGAGAGTTGAAGGGAAAGGAGGGGTGAGGGCAGGCAGGGACAGAGCAGCC
>VZSR01000193.1:1799276-1828144 GCA_013398615.1 Brachypodius melanocephalos
GCCCCCCCCGGCGGGGCTGGTCCCCAGGCGAGGGGTGGCTGTGCCCACCCCCCGAAATCAGGGCCCGCGATGCTATGCAATAATGAATAACGGGGGCCGCGTTCAGCACCGCGGGGGAGGAGAGCTCCGGCCGGGGGCGGCGGGAGGAGGACACGGGCACCCCCCGTGCCCCTGGTTTTGGAGAACCTGCGGGGTGAAAGATGCTTTAGGTGTGGCTTTTAGGGGTTTTGCGGGGATTGAGGTACCCAGGGAATTCTTTCCCTCCTTTCCCCTCCCCTGAAAAATGTGACTTGGCAGTGTGGGGGTGGTGAGGGCAGCTGGACCCTGAACCCCAAAGTCTGGGGGGGCGAGGAAGGGCTCTCCTCGCCCAGCTGGGGCAGTGGGGTGCTGCTTTGCCCCCTTCCACACCAGTTGTTTACATGGGGTGGGATTCTCATCCAAAGAGGGGTCCGGGCTCGCTGGAGTCCCCAAGAGGGAAGCCTCTGTCACCACACGTGTCACTGCTGCCGCTGCCGCTTCACTTTGCTCCCTTCCAGCAGCGCCAGGCCCCGACATTCCCGTGCTGTGTGCTGTGCCGTGTGCTGTCAGTGAGCCCATGATGAAGTGTCCTTTATCCTGTGCTTTCTTTTGGCCGGGAGGTGGAATCGTGCATTCGCTGAGAAAGCCTGAAAGAATCCGGGCAACCCCCGGAGGGGTGGCAGGGCTGGGGGTGGGACACCCAGGGGGGCTCAGGGCACATGGAGGGTGCTGCCCGGGGTCCTGGCTTGGGAGGCTTGAGCAGCTGAGTCTGGTACCCAAATGTTCTGCTTTGCTGTACAGAAATTGTTGTGGTGTTGGAGAGGGGCTTTGGCAAGAGTGTGGAGGGACAGGACACAGGGAATGGCTCCCACTGCCAGAGGGCAGGGCTGGATGGGATTTTGGGCAGGAATTGTTCCCTGGCAGGGTGGGCAGGGCTGGTACAGGGTGCCCAGAGCAGCTGTGGCTGCCCCTGGATCCCTGGCAGTGTCCAAGGCCAGGTTGGACATTGGGGCTTGGAGCAGCCTGGGACAGTGGGAGGTGTCACTGCCATGGCAGGGGTGGCACTGGGTGGGCTTTAAGGTCCCTCCCAACCTGTAACATTCCGTGAGTCTGCGACAGTGGAAGGATGTTCTTGCTTCCTGTGGCTGCAGAGGGTACAAAGCCACTTTCTGGCTGGATCCAGACAGATCCAGGTGGGATCTGTGCAATGAATCTCTGGCTCCTCGGAGCTAAGTGCACATGAGAAAGTTCTGAATCTCCCAAGTGTGCCTGGGGCTTGGACTCATTGTCTACCTGTGAGAGGTGGCCAGTCTTTGAGCTTTCATGTTTTGTGGGTTTGGGGTTGTTTTTTTATCATTTCCTTTCTCTGGTGAATACATTGGAGAATGGGCAGTTGGCACAATGTGGAATCAATGTAAGTTTTAGAGTAAATATATATATAAGAAAGACTAATATTTATACAAACACTTTACTCAATCTGTTTCTTCTGGTTTCTTAAGTGCAGCCAGGTCCCTGCAGTCCCGCAGTGTAAAAACCTCAGTCATTAAACCCTTTTTTGAAACATTGTGAACATTTGAAAGGTTTTTATACAACCACCCCAGCTAGAGGTCAGGATTTGTTTCTCTGGGCAGCTCGTTTTGTATCTTTAGATGAAAGCAAGTTTAACTAATCAGCTGTAGAGAAACCTTGACAGGAAAAAAGTTGCATTTTCGTGGCTTTCCAGTAAATTCCCTGTTGCTGAAAAGCTTGATTTTAACAATGTTCTTTTTAGAGTTTAGTTGCTCATGTGTCTCAGTTTGAGGGATCCACTGATAAATTTTGCCGAAGAATTGATGAAATTTTTCTCCCTGTGGCCCTCCAGAGCAAGAGGAGAAAGATTTGGGATGTGAGGAGCTAAAGCTGAGGACACAGCCCCTGCCAGACTGAGGTTAAGAGCAGGTGGGGATGTCCTCACTGCGACCCTGGGTGCTCACCCAAACACATTTTCAGCCACTTTGGCAAAGGGAAACTCTGAATTCTGGTCCTTGAGTGCACTGACCCAGCTCCCAGTCAGCATCAGGATGTGGTACCAGCCTGTTCTGTGCTCAGAGTTATTGTAAAATAAGAATTTCATTTCTTTTCCTGTGATGGTCCAGCACCTCTCTCTTTGAGATGTTCAAGCTGCCCATGGAAGTTGTTAAAAACACTTGTTAGGTTTCAGGAAAAGTCTCAAGAAATCTACTCTGAAAAAACCACCCCTCATTTTGATAAATTGGCATTTTTGCAGTCAATCTTTTAATAAAAATAGTGCAATTTCTAGGTTGTTTTTAGTTTTTTGGGTTTTTGGGATTTTTAAAATTTTTTGTCATTGTTTGTTGTTGTTGTTGGTTTTGTTTTGTTTTGTTTGGGGTTTTTGGATTTGTTTTGTTTTTTTGCTGTTTTTCTTTTCCTGTTTTGTCAGAGGAAAGGGGCAGGGAATGAGGGGAAGTGAAGAAGAAGATAAAGAGATTTAGGTTCACCTGCCATGCGTTGCCTTGTGGAAACCTCTGATCCTTTTACTGCACCTTTCCCTCAGCACTTTGCTTTTGTTTTGCTTTTGTTTTCCACAGAGAAAACCTTTTACCGGAAAAGTTTGGAGTGGGAAAGTTTGACATCAGTGGGGATTGATGGATTTTGGGGCCTCCCTATGTGGAACACCAGGGAAGTTCATTTTAAACCTTAAATCACTGAGGGAGGCAGTGCTGCTGTGTGCAGGGTGGGAATGTCCTGGTGTTTGGGGCTGGATTTGGGATAGATTTAGGGTGGAATGCCGGGCCTTAGGATGAGGTTCTGTTGCCATAAACAGAATTAATTCCCACGAATGTAATGGTATCACTTGTGAGGCACCAATGATGAGGGAATCGCTGGCAAGAAAAATGGGATTTCCAGTTGGTGGATCCTCTGTGGATTCCCTGAGGATCCAAAACTTGGTGGAAAGAGCCCAGCAGCCCCTGTCCACCTCCTGGGCACCATCAGAAGGACATGGAGCAACTGGAGAACAACCCAGAGCTCCATGTTTTCTGGTGTTGGATGTACTGGGAGGTCTCCTCCAGCTAGGATTCTGTATCTCTATTAAACTGAGGTCTCTAAAAGCCTCTGATTTAATGATTGTGCTTCTCAGCTGAGACAAGGGGACAGTGGCAGTCCTGCAAAGCACAGGGCCTTTGGCTTGTTGGAAGTTCCCAGGCGTCCTTTGATTTCCACATTCCATGGCCACTCCAGGTGGAATCTGGACCTGCCTGGAGAGGGCTGGTGAGTGTTTGGTTGGGAAGAGCTCCCTGCCCTCATCCGGGTCAGGATCTTGCCACTGTATTTTCAAACTCTGAGCTTTGCAAATAAAGGATGAGAGGCCAGAGCCAGGCTGGGCTTGGATTCTTGTCCCTTCTGGACTCTCCAGGAGCTGGTCTGGATCTACAGCAGCAGAAATGGCCAGGAAACTGGTCCTGAGTAATTGCAGGTGGTTTCCAACCAGCCCTGAGCCTATGGCAGGGGCCAGCATAGGCAGGGAAATGAATCCACTGCTAATTCGCTGAATTATTTACATATTTCTGGGTGCCTTTGGCTTTTCCACCACGAGCTGGTGGCCAGCAGAATGTAGATGTGAAAAGCTTTTGGAGTTGGGGCTTGGCTGGTTGAGGTGAGGGGATGAGGAAAGGGTGAGGAGGAGAAAAAAGGAGAAAACATTCCTCAAATAGACTGTGACAAGGCCAGGGCCACCCTGGGCTGGGCTGTAACCACAGCTGGTTCATGGACATGTGCCAGGGTTGGGGGGAGCTTGTGCATTTGTAACAAGCCCTTTTCCTTGTCCTAGCAGGAGAAATTTAAAAGAAACCACACAAAAAAAAAACCAACAAAAAAACCAAAAAAAAACCCAATTAAAATGTACAGACTCTACCAACAAAGCTGCTTAGTTTTATTTTGGGATTTGTTTTCTTTTTTTCCTTTTTCATTTTGGTCATTTTGGGAGTTTGAGCAGTGAAAGTGTCTCTCTTTAGCCAGCTTCATGTCAGTAACCAGCAGTAAATGTTCCAAGGATCTCAGCCCTGATGTGGCAGCCCCACAATTAAAGAGTTTTAATTGAACCTGGAATGAACCCCCAAGAAACCATTACTGTTCTCATTAGGTGATGAAGTATCTCTTTCTTGCAGAAGCATCAAATTTGGGGTGGGGAGACCTTTTAAGAAGCCATTGGCGCTCACTTGTATTGGTGTGTCCTGAGCAGCATCACGTCATTGTTAACGACGAATTAACAGTTCACTCGTAATTGTCAGGAATAATTGTTGGATGCACATGGTATTCCCTTGTAATTCCTCTGTTCGTGCTCAGCCTTCCCTCGTGGCGAGGTGAGGTGAGGTGAGGTGAGGTGAGGCAGCTCCTCCTGGACCATTTGCAGCTCTCCTGTTGTCAGTGCAGCTGCCCACTGCAAAATCCCCCCAGACCACCCTTCCTGCTGTCCCTGCCACTCCCATTCCCACTGGGAAACTGCAATACAGAGCAGCAGAGAGAGAAAATGGTAATTTCAGCAGAGAGCCAGGCCCGTGGTTGGAAGCTCTTCAGCCTTTTGAGGGAGGTGAATGGATTGTGTGCAGCTCCAAGGGCAGCAGTTGCCTTCAGGAATCTCTCTGTGTCTGTGCCAGGGTGAGGGTGCAGGGCTCTGGGTGTCTCACTGCACACCCTGTCCCTGGCTGCTGGAACCACAAGCACAGGTTTATGGCCTTCCTGCAGGCTCTGGGAGCTGGAAAACAGCTGGCTTATCCCAGGAAAAGCTTTTATTCCAGCTGGGCGGTGGCTGAGGGTGAGGGGCAGTGCTGGCTGCAGCCCTGGGCCCTGCTTTGCCTTTCCTCTGCACCACAGGGACAAGGTGCAGATGTTCCTGATGTTCCCTGGGAGCAGGTCAGCCCCAGGGACAAAGAGCATCTTCCTTGGGAAGGAAATCCTCCAGCCCTGAGGCTGGGGTGAGTTCCTGGTGGCAAACCCAGCAGGAAACTCCCGCAGGGGCAGAGCCTGCCCTGTGCTCACCCTGCTGGGCTCTGCAGTGGCTGTCAGCAGCACAGACAGGGTGGGATCAGCCATCCCCATCCCTGCCTCCCTGATCTCCCAGGAATGAGGCCACCCCACAGCAATCAGGACAGCGCCTTGTGCTGCTGTCAGTGTTGTCAGGAGCCTTTAAACTCGACTGGGAAAGCTGATCTCAAAGGGAAATGTACAGTTATCATTCAATTATGGTTAAATCAAGCCCCTTCGATGCACTTTATGACCGAGTGAAAACAAATCAATGCTGTTATTGCACTGTATCTCTATTGTGTATAATATTATACATTCATCTGTAAGAGTAATTTATTTTTATTACTGTAAATAAAACTGTTAAAGTGATTTGTCAAGAGAATATCCAAAAATAGGGGGAGGGGGGGTTAAAATTAAAACCTTTGAAGATCTGGGCTGCTGTCCCAGGTATGTGCCATGCTCTGTGTGTCTGTGTTTTTATTTCAGAGTGCAGAACAGGTCTCTGCTTTCCCTCACCCAGGGTCTGTGTTTCCTCTGGGATCAGGAGGAGCTGGATGAGGACAAGAACTGCTGGAGACACGGAGGGGTTGGGAAGGAGCAGCTCCTGCTGCTCGGAGCCTCCAAGCACAGACAGAGCTTCCCCTGCCCTCTGATTACCCAGGCAGTCAGGGATTCAATACTCTGGGGAATTAATTGATTTTTGAGGGCTTGATTCTCCAAAGGAAGGGTTTTAGAGAGATCACAGCCTTCTACTGCTCCTTCCATGGCCCAGCCTCTGACAGAGGAGGGAGCACCACAGGGCTCATTAACACACAGCAAAGCACAAGCTGACAAAGAGCCAAACCCCAATCTACTGTAACCTCTTAAAATCTTTATTAATTTTTTTCTTTTTTTTTTTTTTAATCTTTTTCTTCTTTTAAATTCGATTAGCACATGCATAAAGTGTCAACAGTTTGGGGTTAAGATGACATTTCTTGAACAAATGTAGTTACAAGCGGTCGATGCAGGTTTCCTCTCTACCCTGTACAGAAGGAAGCTCGAGGTCATCCCCACCTTTCCGTCCTCACCACAGGCAGAACCCACAACACTGGGGAGAAATACACTTGTTCACACGGAGCAACTGGGTAGGGGAGATAGATACGGGCAGCAACATCTACTCACACCTACTGACTAAGTGCAAATGGTCACAGAGCCCACCTGACAGTGAACATCTCCTTCCTCGACTCAGCTTTGGAACAGTGGGGGAATTTTACATCTGCAGTGGGTGACCCTCCCTGGGGAAGGTGCCTGTCTCCCATCAGCTCCTTTTACCAAGTGGCAAATCCAAGGAAATGGAGTAATTCTTGTGCTGGGATTAAAAAATGAGCCTTTTGCAGGAGCACTGGGGAACTGATGCTGAGGTGTTCCTGTCCCCTCCGTGCCACACCTGCAGAGCTGGAGTGACCCTCCAACCTCCACCAAGAGCAGCCTAAGCCCTGCCTCTGGGCTCTGTGTGTGATCAGGTGGTGCCAAAAGGGGAGAAAACTGCTTTTAAAATGCTCATCCGTGTGTTTTGGGAGAGTTGGTGCCCCCATGCTCCAGGAGGTCTGAGCTCAGAGTTTGGGCAGTGCAGAGGGGTCTGAGGTGCCTTGATCCTCAGGGTACAGCAGATGATCCTCACCTGCCTTCAATTCCCTCCAAAATAACTCTCCCACAGCACCTGGCCCCACCCAGAGGTGTTAGTGCTCCTCCTGGCTCAAAAGAGGATGGGAAACTGGACTGAGGTGGCTCCTGTCCTGCTGCAGCAGCTGGCATTGTCCCTGCAGCCTGGGCTGAGGCAGCAGCAGCAGCAGAAGGAGGAGGAGGAGGAGGAAGGCTCTCCTGAATGCTTGCCCCATGACAGCAGCAACCCACAGCACGTGCATGTGATGCCTTTGTCCCTCAGCAAAGTGGTGACAGGGATTGTCCCCTCCCCACACCTCCCCTGTCCCCTGGGGACTGTCCCCATGCCTGAGCCTGTTGCAGCACATGTCCTTGGGTTGGCCAAGACTGCAGTGAAAGCTGCTTCCCAAGCCCCTGCTGTGGGAGGAGGGATCCCAGAGGATCCTGGAGGATCCCAGAGGATCTTGTGGGGTCTGGGCATCTCCAGGATTCTCTGCCCATCCCCAGCACAGCACCACCACCCACCCCAGGAGGCTCCCTGGCATTCCAGAGGCAACTCCAGGAAAGGCACTTGTGTCATCAGGAGCTGCCCTGGCCCCGGGGTGCTCCCAGCAGGAATTCTGGATCCAAACCCTCTGTGGGACAGGGCCCAGCTGGAAGCAGAGGGGAGGAAGCAGAGCTCAGCATCACCCCAAACTCACAGCCTGCTTCAGATCCCCCCAAGGAGTCAGGCAGCCCTCAAATGAAGGAATTCTATTAAGGTGAGAAGCCATCAGCCACAAAAGGTGCTGAAAATGCATTTTAAAGAAAAGGGGGTTTTTAATTTGTGGGATTTGAGCAGGCTGGGTGGGACTTGGACTCATGGAAGGTGTCCCTGCCCATGGCAGGGGGTGGAAACCAGACTGGAAACCCAAACAATTCTGGGATTCTATGATTTGCTTTCTTTACCTGATCCGCTCTGACCTGAGACAAAAAACGCCAGGAAGAGCAGCCCCATTTGTGGAAAACTGGCCAGAACTACAGACAGAGCTGAAACATCTCAGTTAAAATGAAACCCAGAGGGGGAGCAGCACGGGGGGGTGCTGATGCTCATGACTGTGATTTTTGGAGACCTGGCAGGGCTCTGCCAAAGCTGTTCCTGCTGCCAGCAGGAAATCACCAGCTCTCCACGGGCATCACAGGATTGTCCCTGGCTCCAAGTCCTCTTCCTTTGTAACACAAAACTTTTTGTGGGTTTTGCATGGCAAGAAGAGATTTTCCATGGAGTCAGCATCAGGATTGCAGCAGCACCAGTGAGAGGTGAAAATCAATGGGATTTGAAACACTCGAGCTGGGGAGGGGCCTCCAGGGACAAAAGCACCTCCAGTAGTGGCAGGAGAGCCTCTCCTTGCTGCGCTGGGAGTGAGGTGATTATTGCTTCTCCTTAAACACCACTTTCCTGGGATTTGTGGAAGTGGTTCTGGTGGCACCTGCTTCATCCTGCTGCTGATTGACTGGGAAGTGTTGCTGTGTCTGCCCTTCCCTCGAGGTCTGAGGGAAGGAAAGGGAGCAGTTTATCCTTCTGGAAATCAAATGTGAGTGGTTTGTTTGCTTTTTAGTTTTGTGGGTGGATTTGGTTTTTTGTTGGGTTTTGTTGTTTTTTTTTTTTTTGGCTTATTTTTAGATTTATAGGGGTTTTTTTAAATTTTATTTTTAGATTTCTCAAGTGAGCTACCACAAATGAAAGGGTAAATTTTAAACTGTCCGCCTTCATGGTTTACTCACTACAGTCTGTGGATCATGAATGGTCCAGAGGAGCTGCTGCCTTTTAGCTGCTGAAATACAGCAGAAACAGCTGCCAGTTAACAGCCTTCCCTCTCAGGTGTTTATTCTGCAGCACATTTTATCTTTATTTTGTTTGAGGGTCAAGACCAAAACCAAGGGGGAGCAAAAGCAGCTGCCCTGGCTGCTGGGGGATGCTTTGGGGCTGTAACCCACTGGGACACACCCCCAAGGAGAGCATGAGGGAGAATTACAAACATGTCAGAAATGTCCTGTGGGCACCTCCGCCACTCCCTGGCTGCACACAAGGTCACAATCTCTCTCGTGGCAGAGCCTCTCTGACCTGAATTTCTCCATCCTCACCTCTTGAAAGCTTTCCCTGAGACCTCACTCAGCTCCTTCCTGCCACAGCTCAATCCCACACTGACCTGGAGAACAGATTTATTCCTCTCACTGCCCTTGGTGGCTTTGCACAGGGTTTGACCTGGCTGAGGTTTCCCCTGTGCAAAGCTGATGTGAGCACAACCATCCTAAAATGCTGGGCTGGTTTCTTTCTGCCTTATTTCCTCATTTCTGCACTCTTAACCTTGTACAGAACCCAGTGCTGGAATTAGCACTGAGCTGAAAATTCCCCCGGGGCCAGCCCAGTCCCCTGGCATTACCACAGTGGGAAAAACGTGCAGGAAAAGGCTCCTTGCACACACATTTGGGCTCACAAACAACCAGCAAGAGCTTTAATCCTGGTCCTGGGAAGAGTGAGAGGTTAGAGGCACCTGTGGGAAGATCCCTGCTGGGAGATGCTCAGGAGAGGGTGAAGCATCAGTGATGCTGTGGTGGCCTCAGGGTCCTACCAGTCTGTGATTCAGACACCAATTTGGGTATTGTCACATCAGCTCTGCCTTCAGGGGACATTTTCCATGCAGCTCCTGCCTGGGGGGTTCCCTCAGCAGCAGCCCAGCCCCTGCTGCAGGCTCTGCCTCAGCCTGGTGGCACCACCAGCGTGGTGTCCTCCCTTGGGGACATTCCATTGTCCCACTCTGCCTGTGGGCACAGCTCTTAGGGCTTTGGGGCAAACACCTCCTCCCTGAAGTTCCTAACCGTGGCATTTGGTTGGTTTTTTATTTCATTCCCTCCACCAGCAAAACTCAGGCACATTTTTTCACCCAGAGAAGGTGGAGCTTGAGAGAGTGAGCCTGGAAAACTTGGGGTTTGTCAAAGAAAAATCAGACTCACACAAAAAAACCAAAAAACAAAAAAAAAAAAACAAAAACAAAAAAAAACACAAACAAACAAAAAACCCCAGCAAAAACCCCCTTTGATTCTCAAAAAGGATTGAACTACTTCAAAGTCCAGGTTTGGGTTATAAGTGTCTGGAGGAGGATGTTTTCCAGAGGCTGCCACAGGGATTGGTGGCACCCTGGGGGTGGCCAGGTGGCTCTCCCAGCACCATTCCCACCCCATCCCTGCTCATCCAGACAGCACAGCTGTGAGGGGGCTGGGAAGGGCCCACCCCAGGGCACAGGGACCCCTTCAGGGACAAACCCAGCCTGGCTTGGCTCTCCTGGGCTTGGCTCAGGCACTTCTGCGTGGGGGTGAAGGGGCAGGAGAGTCACTGAGCTGGGGGACGTGGCTGTGGTGCTGCTCTGGGGTCACCTAAGGAAGGGACAACAGCCCTCAAGGTGCTGCTGCCCACTGGAGGGGAAATTAATGGGTGAGTGAGCATTTGAGGCTTCTAAAGTGCAGTGCAGGTTACATGGTCTTTGCTGTAGACTGTAAACTCCTTAGGACAGACTCCTTGCCCTTATTTTTATTTTATATGGTTTTTTTTTTATCTGTAAAGTGACATTCCAGCTGAAAAAAACCTTACCCCTAAATAACTACAACTACTACAGGAAAACCAGGAATCTCAGTGAAAGGAACAGCCTGTGCTCCCCTTGCCAGCATCCCATCGTGGGGAGTGCTGCCCATGGCCACCCTGGTCCATCCACAAGGGAGTGGCACAGAGTTCCTGCCAGCTGTGGACCTCTGGCACAGAGTTCCTGCCAGCTGTGGACCTCTGGAATGCACCCTCCAAAATGCCACCTCCAGTGCTACAACCTGCCCCCCTCCCTCCAAGCAAATCTTGCATTTGTCATTAAAGCTGAGGTGTTAATTCAGGCTGAGGGGAGTCTGCAAAGCTTCTGTGCAGGCTGTTGGGTATCTGGAAAAGGGAGAGAGAGGTGGAAAAGTTGCTGGGAGGAAATTTGAGGGCTCTTCTGTGGAAAGAGCTCTCTGAAGAAGCCAAGCTCAGCCTTAAGTTTGTCACTGGAGTTAAAGATGAAACAGCTGCAAAAGCAGGAGCTCTCATGGCTGGGATGATTGCTCCTCTCTAGGTCTCTTCCCAGGGTGGGAAATCAGAAATCAGGAATTAGAAACTGCCCAATCCATGCTTCCTTCAGGATCCTTTAAGAGCCACCAGCACCACCAGACAGCTCCAGTGGTCACTCAAATCAGGGAGTGCAATGTCAGGAGCGAGCACTTCAGGACTTCACCAACCTCCAGCACTCTGAGCAGGACCAGCCTTCAACCCTGCTGGAGCCTCACCACGGGCACTGTGGTCCCCCTAAAGCCCCTTTTCAGATGAACCTGGGACATCCAAGAGGTTCCTGATGGACCTCCAGGATGACAGCCTTCCATTAATATCTCCAAGGAGACCCAAAATTGTTCATTTGCTGTTCCACTGACTCCAGCCCAATCCATTTGTATGGATGCTGGATATTTCCTCCCCACTCTGTTGACAGCCATATCTATTATTTTTAATCTATGCCCATAAATTGGCAAGTAGGGAGAAGCAGATAAAATGGAAAAAGGGACTCTCAGGAGATCAGTTGGACTCATTAAATGTTTGGCACTCTATGATTATCCTTTGGCAATGAAATGCCACTGCTATATTTTAGCAGGGAACACGATACCTTAATGTACAGGAGAATCTCCTCAGCCCAATTCTGGTACTCTTGAGAGAGGAGAAATTCAATCATCTGTGACCTGGATTGCATTTTTTAACGTCTGCTGAGCTAGATAAAATATTTAAATATTCACTTTTATATCAGCCCACAGGAGGATTTGAGCATTTCAGGTTGTGTAACACAGCATGGCCTACTTTGGGGAGGATGTACAGAAATAGGCACATATGTCCAAAACACTGAGTGTGCAGCATGTGGGGCAGACAGACACTGTTAATTAGCATGGCACAGTCCCAGCAGCTCCAGCCTGGAGCAGCCAAGGAATTGGTGTCACTTCTGTTGGATTTCAGAGGTCACCTGAGCAAAAACCAGGTGAATCTGCCTCAAATAAAGGTGGTCAAGCGTGGCTGAGTCCCTCAAGGGGAGACACTGAGTAGTTCTCATGGGGTTGGGGCTCTCAGAGCCACCATGTGCCATTAATGCTCCACCTTGGAGGTCTGGAGGTCTTTTCCCACCTGAATGATTCCTGGTGCTTGCCTGCCTTGTGGTGCTGCTGGGAGTGCCATGGTCAGAGCAGAAATGGGTGTCCAAAGCCACCCTGAGGTTACTGCTCCACCAGACCCCTCTCTGGGATGAGCATGGGGGATCCCACCCCTGCTACCAAGACAGCTCAAGGGTTTCCAGGGCAGTTCTGGACCCTGGCAGAGGAGGATGGTGATGTTTGCAGCCAGCTGGCAGTGCTGGAGCTCATGGTGCTGCTGGCTGGCTCTGCAGTTCAGAATGTGAGCTGGGTTTGTGTTATCAGGGGATTTCCTGCAGCAGGACAGGGTGGGTGACGGTGTGCTGGGATTGCTGGGGACATGGTTTAAGGACATAAAGATGTGAGGAAACTGAGGTGAGCCCTTCCTGCCTCCCTGAGGCTGCCAGCTGTGCATCTGCTCTGCAGATGTGGCCTGTGCACAAGGCCTGAGTGACCTAAATGACCTTTAGGGACCCTTCCAACCTTCCTGTGATTGTCAAACATTTTGCTGGCACCAGTCCTGCCAGCTGCCAGTCCCTGCACAGGTGCTGTGAGGTGACAGGGCAGTGTCAGGCCCCAGGGACAGCCCTGACCTGTCACACACCCATGGAGCCCTGCCCCAGTTGCCACGGCCCCATGTGACACACAGAGAGCAACTGGTGCATGAAAAGAAGGGAGCTGATCCTTTAGGGGCACTGGGCTGCTCTCCAGCTCCCACCAGGACTGGCTCAGCTTTGCAGAACTGGGACAATCACAGAGCCAAGGGCTGAGCCAGCCCTGTGTGTCCCTGAGCCTTTTCCTGGGGCCAGGGGGTCTCCTCAGCTCCCCACAGTGAGTCTGCAGCCCCTCGACCTCTGTAAAAAGTAAGAGCAGCTCCACCAGCCTCTGCTATTCTCTCTCTCTCACAAAGGCTTATTACTTCTCCTAAATTACCTAAATAAACCAAATTTCTCTTCACTTAAAAACAGTTTTGTGATTGTATCTGCATTCATAACACTCCACCAGAAACACCACCTTAAACGTTGCCCTGAATTTTTACACCTCTTCCTTCGGAACCTGCTCCAGACCAAACACCTTCCCAAGGAAAGCAGGTCCTGGGCATTGCAGGGCTCTCTGTAAAAAGCTCCTGCAGCCCTTTCCCTGCATCTCAGAGGGTCAACATCAGAATCCAGAGCTCTCAGAGAGAATCAGGAATTTACTGGCCACCTGCAGGGCACAGTGTCTCCCTGCCTCCTCTGGTCACTCCTGCTCCTTGGGTTTTGCAGATGAGTTATTCCATGTGTCCTATTGTTCTGCTGCTTCTTGCCTTGCCCTCTCCCACATCCCAAATCCATTCTGCAGCCCTACTCAAGCCCATTGGGCACCACAGCTGTGGAGGTGTGGAAGGTGTCACATCCAAGGGACAAGAGACATTCTGTGCCACTCAGGAGAAGGGAGAGCTCCTGGGGGCATTTCCCAGCAGCTGGGCAGAGGATTCACCACATCTGGCCATGAGGAGTTTGTCACTGGGGGCAGATGAGCAGATGTTTGGGACATTGCTCAACACCAACATTTCCCAGGAAACTGGCAACCTGGGCTAGTGGAAGGTGTCCCAGCCCTTGGCAGGGGGTTGGAACGAGATGCTCTTTAAGGTCCCTTTTATCCCAAACCATTCTAGGATTTTGTGAATTTAAGGACCAGCATTTGGGTCTCAGCCATATCCTCTCACCTCTTTTACAGGTCTGGCTGCTTCTACAGAGTCAAAATAATGAAGAAGCCATCACCTACAGGGCTACTGGGAGAGGCAGGGAATTGGGCACAGAGCTCGGGCTTTCCCCATTCAGGGTCTCCTGGTACAGGGGAACACAAGGGAGGGTCTGGGAACATCACACTGCCCAATCCACAGCTGGTCCTGGCCCATTTTCCACAGGTGGGGAACCTCTCCCAGCTCTCTGCAAGTTTTTACATCTGCCTGGGCTATTTCCAGTATTTCCCACTCCTTCGCTCTGCCTTCCTCTGTGCCTCCTCCCTTTGTAGCTCTGTGAAAAGTCTTCCACGGATCACACTCTGTTTTGATGGGAAAACAGCTGATTTCAGTGCTGAAATAGGGGCCTGGTGACCCAGCTCCTCCATCAGTGCCCAAATGTGGGACAAGGGATGGAGCAGGGTCAGGTAGGGGGAATAAGTGCCTGGGTCTGAGCTGATCTCAATTGTACAGGCACAGTTTGTGGGGCTGCAAAGTGCAAGTTGAGAGTTTGAAAGCAGCAGATTGCCTGATTTACCTTTTCTCAAATAACACTGGAAGGGTGTCACACTAAGGCCAAGCAGAGCTGGGCTTGGGGAAGCTCCCTGGACACCTACTCTGCTGGAAAAGGCAGGACAAGCCTAGACAAGGCTGCGTCTCCCTGCCAGCCCTGCCTTCCCCCTTTGCTCCTAGAAAACCAGCTCTGAGGGTGGGTACAGGCTGAGGTCGCCAACACCTTGGGCTTCTCATGCAGCCTGGTCTAGTGGAAGATGTCCCAGTTCTAGCTGGACAAGATGGACTTTAAAGGTGCCTCCCAACCCAAAGCATTCCATGATTTTCCAGGGAGCAACAACACAATGGTGTAACTGCTACTAAATGTGGTGTGTTGCTCCGTGGGGAAGGGAGCAACACACCACATGCTCCTGCCCACACGCAGCCTTTGGAGCTGCCTGACCCCAAAGCCACCAGCAGCAGAGTGTCCCCAAGCCCCACACCCCTGTGCTCCTGTGGTGGCACCAGCTGTGCAAACAAGGCTTCTTCTCCAGGAGCTTCTCGTTATCACAATTAACATTTAGCTGAAAAAGCACTGCTGCCTCTAGGGCTCCCTTCTCTCGCAGAGCACACTCAGAGCCGTTCTCCGCTCTTGCTCCAGGTGTAAATCTGGAGTAATCCCATTAACCTGCCTTCAGAGAATTTTGGAAGTCATTAACTATGAAGGTGCTGCTAATTCCTGGTCTCACTGCCTCCGAGGTGTATCCTACCAGTGCTGCTGCTGCTGCTGCCCAAAGGGTTTTTGACAAAGTGTAAAAGCAAAGCTCCTGACCGGGCGGGGCCCCCCACACCCACCGGCAGCGACGTTGGGAAAGGTGCCTATACACACCTGGAGCCTATACACACCTGGAGCAGAGCCAGGAGCTCCGAGCCAGCCCAGCCCAGCCCAGCCCAGGGCCCCTCAGTCCGACCACTCGTTATCGTCCAGCTCAGAGTCGTCGTCGGACTCGCTGTACTCCACCGCAATCCGGCGCGACAGGATGGTCGCCACGTCATTGCCCACCGGCTCTTTTTTGGCCTCTTGTTCCCACTGCTCCTGGACTTTTCGGAGTTGGATTCCTACAGGAAAAGGGGGGAAGGCTTTAGGGGAGTGCACCCAATGTGCAGCACCCCCCGCCCCCCAGTTATAAAATGTTGGCTGTGATGAGAGGGCTGCTTGAGATGCTGCCCTGGTGATGATGAGGTTATATGGGATAATAGGATAGGATTGGTAGGACAGGCTGGAAACTGAAAGAGAGTAGGCTCAGATTGGATGTCAGGAAGAAATTCTTCCCTGTGAGGATGGTGAGGCCCTGGCACAGGTTCCCAGAGCAGCTGTGGCTGTCCCTGGATCCCTGGCAGTGTCCAAGGCCAGGTTGGACAGGGCTTGGAGCAGCCTGGGACAGTGGAAGGTGTCCCTGCCATGGATGGGGTGGGATGGGGTGAGCTTTAAGCTCCCTTCCAACCCAAACCATCCTAGGATTTTATGAATATGTATGATTACAAAGCTGCATCATAGAATAAAGCTCCTCCTCTACTTCCACTCAGCCTCAAGATATTGAACCTTCTGGAAGTTTCAATTTACCATTTAACCTGGAGATTTGCAGGAAAGGGAAATGCGAGACACATCAGAGCACATCATCCACTCCAGCCTGGGAGGAAGCCACATGCCTGAGAGCTGCCAGCAATCCGTGGGGCTTCATTCCACCTCCAACCACGGATCCCTCACCTCTACACCGCATTTATTCCTCATCCATCCTCACCCATCACCCGGCCACCGAGGGCTCATCTCACCCTCAGTGTCGCCAGAGCCACCCGACTCTGCAGAGTGTGTCCCTTCCCTCTCTCCCTCACTCACCCCTGCGGATGGCTGCCAGCAGGTCGCTGCGGGCGTCGCTCATGGGCATCAGGGGGATCTGCGGCTTCCGCGGTTCCGGAGCGGGGGCGGGCGGCGAGGCCGAGTGCGCGGGCGAGGCCGACACTGCCGGGGGCCCGGGCGGCGGCGGCGGCGGCGCCACGGGAGGGCCCATGGGGCCGCTCTGAGGCGGCGAGGCCGAGTAGGGCCCGGGGGGCGCCGGCGGCGGGGACGGGGCGTAGGACGGGGCTGCGGCCGAGCCGGGGGCCAGCGCGGGGGGAGCCGAGATGGGGCTGTCGAAGGCGGTCTGTGCCGAAGGGATGACGGGCGGCGGCGGCGGCGGGGCCGGCGGCACGAAGTACTCGGCCATGGGCACGGGCTGAGGGCTGCAACGGGGACACGGGGGTCAGCGGCACGGGAATCACGGAGAGGAGGGGTGGGCTGAGTCAGAACGGACCCACTGGGATCAGCCAGTCCAGCTCCGGGCCATCACAAACAATCTCACCCTGGGCACCCCTGAGAGCTTGGTCCAAAGGCTCCTGGAGCTCTGGAAGGTTTGGTGCTGTCACTGTTCCCTGGGAGGCTGCTCAGTGCCCCACGGCCCTCTGAGGGAAGAATCTTTTCCTGATATCCAACCTAAACCTTCTCTGACACAGCTTTAGGCCATTCCCTCGGGTCCTGTCACTGGTCATCACAAAGAAGAGATCAGCATCTGCCCCTCTGCTTCCCCGCAGGAATCCATGGGCTGCAATGATGTGTCCCCTCAGTCTCCTCCAGGTGAACACACCAAATGCCCTTAACCACTCCTCACACAGCTTCTCCTCAGAACTCTTCACCATCCTCATGGCCTCCTTTGGACACTCTCTAATATCTCAAAGCCTTTTTTATATTGTGGTGCCCAAAACTGCCCCAAAATAGTCAGGGTGAGGCTGCCCCAGTGCAGATCAGAGCAGGACAACCTCCTGCCTTGCCTGGCTGGTGATGCTGGGCCTGATGCCCTCCAGGGCACACCTGGCCCTCCTGGCTGCCAGGGCACTGCTGGCTGAAGGATGGCACCCATCCGAGCACTCAGCACCCATCACAGCACCCAGCACCCATCCCAGCACCCATCCCAGCACCCAGCACACATCCCAGCACCCAGCACACATCCCAGCACCCGGCACCCATCCCAGCACCCGGCACCCATCCCAGCACCCAGCACCCATCCCAGCACCCATCCCAGCACCCAGCACACATCACAGCACCCGGCACACATCACAGCACCCGGCACCCATCCCAGCACCCAGCACCCATCCCAGCTCTGGCGTGGTTTGCTCTAAACCCCAACAAAAGCTCTGTCCCAGGGTCAGAATGGTGCTGGAGGTCTGCTGGTGGGATGGGCTATGGGTCATGCAGTGGTGGAAAGCAGGGAAAATCCAAGTGGAAAACCCTCCATCCACCCTGCCCCCTTATCTGGGATGATGTTACCCCGAAAGCGCTCCTGACTGATTTGGCCTTGAGTCTCACCGGCAGTTTTGGACCATGAAAACTGCAGAAGAGGAGGTTTAGGCTGGATATCAGGAAAAGATTCTTCCTTGCTCCATCAGCCCAGAAATAGGGGATTGGAGCACATCATCCACTCCAGCCTGAGAGCTGCCAGCAATCCATGGGACTTCATTCCACCTCCAACCACAGATCCCCCACCTACACTGCATTGATTCCCCCCGCAAAGTCCCACCATCCTCACCCATCACCCGACCACAGAGCGCTCATCCTGCCCTCAGTGTCACCAGTGCCACCCACCTCTGCCTCCCTTCCCTGGGACACCCCTCCAGCAGCAGGCAGGCTGCAGCTTTACCCGTAATCCTTGACGAGGTGGGGTCTGGGCCCGTTGAGGACGGCCTCGGGGGGCGGCGGGGCGTGGGGCTGCTGCAGGCGGGTCAGGCTGTTCTGCCGGCTGCCCGCGGCCGGACGGAACCCGTGCTCCGGGGGGTTGGGGGCCGCCAGCGCCCCTTCCTTGTGCTCGGCCGGGGCCAGGTGGGCGGCCGGGGCCAGCAGCTGAGCGGGATGGTTGGGGCTGGCCGGGTACGAGTGGTCGGCAGCGTCTGACGCGTAGGATCTGCAGCACAGGAGAAGCTCGCTGTTGTACTGCTGTACACATTTGGGGGGTGTTGGGGTTTTGGGGGTGAGACAACAAAACAAGGAAAGGCCACGGAAATATCGATGTATGAGACAGCAGAGTGAGAGCAGAGGGGAGGAGGACACAACAGAGCTGAACCACTCTCTGCCCTTAGCTGCAAAACAGAAAGTGCTGAGGTTTTATCCCAATGCCAAGGCTCCTCCCCTGTGGAGCAGGGTGACACCTTGGGGACACCAGCTATCTGTGAAGCTACCACAGGCTTAGGGCTGCGCACCCCGACCCCGCTGTGGGCAGCACGTCCCCCGCAACGACAGAGAGGAAGAGCAAACAAAGGAGAGCCGTGAGCTGAAGGTGTAGGAGGTAGAACCTGCCTATTATCTGGGGACAGTGATCCTTCCGATGACGCCATGTGATAGGGGGATGGTGAGAACCTGTTATCGGGCCGGAACTCTTTATCATACGCCATCATGTTCCACTCCAGGCGCCGGTTGCGGGCTTTCCTCACTTTCTTCACCTCCCGGGTGGAGTCCTCCACCAGCCGCTGCTCCTGCAGCAACAAAGCAGCAAAGTCATGGCTCCACCTCCAACCTGGCTTCTCCAGCCCTGTGAGATGCACCCAGTGCAGGGGAGGATGCAGCAGGAGGTGGCTGTCCCCAGGTCCTGAGCACCCTCAGCCCCCTTGTCACCCACCTGCCCTCACCCACCTTCTGCCTGCGCTTCTCCTTCCTCTTGTCCTCTGTCGCCTGCAGCATCTTCTCCTTCCATAAGTTGAAGAAGTAGGAGGGGTCGGTGTAGAATTTGAGGCCATCCTTCTTGTCATCCCTGGGGGTTGGGAAAGGGGGGAGAGAGAGTTACCAGCCACAGGAGAAGACCCTCTGTTCCCCTTCCCAAAGGCTTTGGTATGACCATGACCTTGAGCTGTTGTCCCACCACAAACACATCCAACACAGTGGTCACCACCTGCAGGGTGTGGGCACACATTCCAAGCATCCCATGCAAGGGGAATGACAGCATGTTGGAACCCTGGAGGCTGAGAATTTTAGAATTTCTGTGCTAAAAGGCGCTGACCCTCACGCAAGCGCTGCATTTGACCTGAAGCTGTGGAGAAAGCTTCCAAAATTGAGTGACAGCACTGGGATTATGGGTGTGGAGTTTGAATAGAAGTGTGTGATATCACAGGGTGGAAAATTTAGAGTTTAAGGTTTTAGAATATAGTAATAGATATATAGAGAGCAAGATGGAGGATTTAGGGTGTAGGCTGAGTTCTTCTTTCACCTTCTTCTTCATGGCTTTGGGTAGTGTATTATAATTGGGTAGGAAAAAGTCTGCATTGTGGACCACGGGTGGTTGGCTATTGGGCTAAAAGTAAAAATAATTTAGGTGTAATCTTATAATTGGATAATTTATGTTTAAAAGACCATGAAAAGAGTTACAGACAGAGCCATTTTCTACCTTGTTAGCTAGACCTCACGACTTGTGAGACTGTAACATAGATAAGAATTAATAGACATCTGAGTCCAAACATGAAACTGCATCTCCCATGCATTAATCCTGGCTCTGACATGAAAAAAAGACAAGAAACCCACAGCAGCACAGCAGCTTGAGAAATCAGCTGCAAATGGGGGGCATGCCTGATCCTTTTCATGGGGGGGACCCCCTGGGAGCCCCAGGAAGCATGTGCCCTGTACCTGTAGGGCCCCATACCTGTAGGGCCCCGTACCTGTAGGGTGTGAGGATGTTGAGCGGCGGGGGTTTGTCGCAGCGCTGGTACATCTCCATCACCGGGTTGGGGATGGAGTTGCGGGACACCACCTGCTGGTTCTGCACCGTGGAGCTCTTGAAGGCTTTCCTCATGTTGATGTCCTGCAGTGAAACTGGGGGGCACAGGAAGGACAAGGGATGCAGGGGTGGCCTCAGCCCACCCAGCGAGGCATGGCGGGGGTCCGGTCCCAAGGGCACATCTGGACATCACCCCAAACCAGCCCCTCACCTTCCTCCACGGTGGAGTCCAGCTGTGTCACCTTGATGACCAGGAGGTCCACCCTCTCCTGCAGGGAGTTCATCCTCATGTAGAAGCTGTTGGCTTCGTTGAACAGCTCTCCAAAGATGTCCTCTGCGTGCCTGCCTGGCAGGAGACAATGCGCCTGTCACCACAGAGGGTGGCTCCCCCAGCTCAGCCCATCCCCTGGGCCACCCTCTCCCCACTGGCTCTGTGGGGTGCTGCCCCAGCCTGGATTTCTGGGAGCCGAGCCTCATCCTCTCCCAAAGTGCTGCAGGGAGGCAGGGGAGCCCAAAGGAGCACCCCTTTGCAGTGAGAGCAGGACCCACAGGAGCACAGAGCATTCACGGTGCTCCAAAGAGCCTTTGGATCCACCAGGACAGATCAGCCAAAAAATGAACATCACACAGCATGACCTGGGGAAATTCAGCCCAGGTGGAAAGCCAAGAGCAGGGCAGTGGGAGAGAATCTGCAATTTGTTCCACGTTGTCAGTACTTTTCCTGAATCTCTCAGTGCATCCCTCAGTGCATCCCTACAGCTTATTTATTTAGGGATATTTATTTAGGATCATTTAGCTTTTTGTTGGGGTTATTCCTATAATGGAGCTGAGTGAGGTGTCCGGCAGAGCACTGTTGATACCTGTAGGCTACAGCTCCCATCCCATCCCATCCCATCCCATCCCATCCCATCCCATCCCATCCCATCCCATCCCATCTCCCCAGATCCTCAGGGTTTCCTCCAGCCCCACCCATCAAACAATTCCCAAGATCAGGGCACTTTTAAAACCTCCTCAGAGCATTCACCAGCTTGCTCATATTTGATTCCCCTTTCTCCTGGACTAGGAAGCCTGAGCAGATGTGGGTGCTGCTTGTGTGAGCCACCTCATTTCCAGCAGCTCCCTAAATCCTGGGTTTATTTTTGGGGGAGTATTTTAGAGCAGAATCTACTTCTAGAGGTGTGTAAAAGAGGGGGAGCCCTGAACAGCTTCACTCTGTATTTTAAGTGGATATTCAGCATGAAATAGGTTGCCCCTGTTAAACCTTCACCCTGGTGTGTGTAGTGCTCTCATCTGCCCCTTTTCTTCTGAGATCAGTCCCAGGGCAAGAAGACAGCTGAGGATTTAGACCTTTGATAGAGACCTCTCTTCCTCAAAAAGCTCTAACTTCAAACAGAATGGCATGGAGTAGTTTAAATCTTCACCTTCCTATTTCTGGCCAAGTGGAGAAGCAAGGAGCTCCTGAAAGCTTTCTGTTCCCCACTGCACAAAGCAGCTGTCAGAGGAAAACGGGTCTCAAAATGTCACCAAATCCCCATTTCAAGCTTGGCCCTGAGCATCCATTTTCAATTCCCACTGAGTTAGGAGTGGCTGCAGAGCGCACAGCTCTCACACAACCCCTGTGTCTGTGTGTTTGGAGCTGGTGGGAGTGACTGTGGCACCCAGTGCCATCCCAGTGCCATCCCAATGCCATCCCAGGGCCATCCCAGTGCCATCCCAGTGCTGTCCCGCAGCAGGGCTGCTATCCATGACTTACTGAGGCTGCCCAGCTGTTTGATGATGGCAGCCAGGGTGCTGTTGGTGACACACTCCAGCTCACTGGTCACCCCATCGGGCAGCGCCCCCCGGCACAGGTGCCGGGGCTCGATGTTCCTCTTCACCAGCGGCATGGCAAGCCCTCAGCCTCTCCTGGGAAAAGGGAGAAAGAAAGGAAAAATCAAAATACACAAATGTACTGTTTCCCTGTTCCCCCCACACTCCCTCAGCAGGACTTTTCCATGCAGGGGATGCTCTTGGGGTGCTCTTGGTGAGCACACAGATGCCAGGGTGGAGGTGAAGGACTTTGTCCCTACCTTGTGCCACCGTGTCCTTTCCCACTCCCTTCCCAGAGCTGTGCTCAAGCCAGGAGCAAACTCCCCTGTGCTGCAGCCCTTCAACTGGCCCCGAAAAGCCTCATCCAGCCCAAAGAGAAGCAAGGAAGCGCCTGTAATGCCATTATTTCCAGCTCACTGCAGGCTCTCCAGGGTTTTATTTGTGCACACACTGCACTGAGACAAGCTGCTGTGGCCAGCTCATCCCAGCTCCCTGCATGGCCCCCCAGCATCCCTGGGTGCCCCCAGAACTCCTGTGTGTGATCCCACAGCATCCCTGGGTGCCCTCAGAGTTCCTGTGTGTGATCCCACAGCATCCCTGGATGCCCTCAGAGTTCCTGTGTGTGATCCCACAGCACCTTTGGATGTCCCACAGCATCCCTGGGTGCCCCCACAGCTCCTGTGTGTGATCCCACCTCATCTTTGGGTGTCCCCACAGCATTTCTGGGTGTCCCCTGCCCCACTGTCCCCCCCCTGAACTGGGGGTGGTTCATTTTCTACAGGAGATGTGGGGAGACACCCACACCCAAAGGCCTCAGCCCCACTGGGCACCCCTGGGAGCTGCAGGGAAGGGTGAAGGATGGGCACCATGGGGTGTGGGGTGCTGGGGACAGGATACCCTGCTGATGGAAAGGGTGAATGGTGGGAAACAGGCTGGGAAAAGAGGCCAAAAAAGGAGCTTTTATTATCCATGGTAGTGTCTCCTGGGACTGGGACACAGACACTGGGACACAGACCCTGGGAGTGGGACACAGACACTGGGACTGGGACATGGACCCTGGGATTGGGACAAGGACACAGACCCTGGGATTGGGACATGGACACAGACCTTGGGACTGGGATTGGGACACAGACCCTGGGAGTGGACATGGACACAGACCCTGGGACTGGGACACAGACCCTGGGATTGGAACAGGGACAGGCAGTGACCCCACAGGCTCACCCAGGGGGGTCTTAGGTACCACCCGGCTCAGCTCAGCTCCCGAAGCAAAGGCAAACTTTTGGCTGGGCCGGTAAGGACCAGAGAGCACCAGCAGCATTCCCAGAGAGCAGAATCCCAATTTCCAGTCCCAATCACTCCCCACCCACCTCATCTTTCACAGAATTTTGGCAGCGAAGGAGAAGCCGCTTCCGTCGATGGCCGGAGCGGAGCCGGCGGGTGCCGGCACCGGAGCCAGGGATCCTGCCCCGGAGCCCAGCCAGCATCTGCAGAATTCACATTTTTTGGCCCCGGCAGCGTTAGACGGAACAGTTTCCCATTGACAGCACCCGGTCAGCGCTCCCAGCAGCAGCAGCAGCTCCTCCGCTGTTTTCAAATGCAAATTCACGCTGCCCCCATGAAGGAGCCCAAAGCCTTTTCCTCAGGGCTGGGGAGGAGCCCGGTCCTGAACCCTCCGCAGGGTTTGCGATGCTTCGGGCTCAGAGCAAACCCCAGAGCTTTCCACAGTCCCTACTCATGGATGTGGTGCTGTCCCCGCCTCCCAAAATTCAAGATTTCTGCCAGCTGTTTGCTCCTCTGTGACACCATTCGCAGGGAGGCTCTGGGTGTCTGCTCTGCCCCCCTTTCTGAGCACCCCCGAGCCCCCCAGGCTGTGTGAAGAGCTGAGCAACGCTGGCAGCTTCACCCCGAGCTGGTTTTTTTATGTGTCACCCCAAAATCTGCCCTCAGAGGCCGAGCCCTGGCACATCCCAGGGCTACAGGGACTGCAGGGCACAGGGCAGAGCCCTTAACGAGCCGCCCGGGTCCAGCAATTAAAACAGGGAACAAAGAGCCATTCTCAGCATCCCTTTGGGCCACAGCCACTGGACACAGCCACGGGCACCAGGGGCTTTTTGTCCCTGCACAGGGGACACAGGGGGAATTGGGGCCACCTGACCCCACAGCCCTCACAGGGACCCTGGAGCAAAACGAAGGAAAAAAAAAAAAAGGGATTTGTGATTTGAAACTTCCCAGCAGGGACAGATTGGAAGAGAGGCAGAAAGTGGGTGAGGGGTGTGATGGCAGCATTTGAGATTGTGCCATGGGAAGGCATCCCTGGAGGAGGAAAATCCCTTTAATCTCACCCCAAAGAGGCCAAACAAGACTCAGAGCCTGCAGCAGAAGGAACCGAGGAGGAGTTGGGCACATTTTTATGCAGGGACAGCCTTTGATTTTCACCAAAGCACAGGAGAAGCTGCTTTGCAACCCCCCCAACTAATGGAGAACAGGGATCAGAACCCCCAGACTGCCCCTCCTGACAAGGGTTCTCTCAACCTGCTACACCAACAGCACCAAACCCCTGATTTCTGCCTGGAAATCCCAACTGCTCACCTAAAACCATCTCTAGGCCTGTCCTGCCTCATGGGGCCACAGTTCTCTGGGTGGGGATGGGCTGCACGAGGCTCCAGAGAGGCCAAATTCATTTCAGTCCTGGCTGGCACATCCTGCCCACACCCACCAAGGGGCTGCACACAAATCCTGGGCACTGATGGCCTGGCCAGAGCCTCAGAAGGGGAGGCTGAGCTGTGCCCAGCGCTGCTCCTGCTCTTGCTGGTGTTTCAGGCCATTCCCAACACTTCAAGGGGGTGAGTTTGTGTACAAAAGCTTTTCCTCAAACCTTCAGGAAAAGGCTCCCAAGGGCAGGGATCATCTGGGTGCAGGCTCCAGGGTCATTTATATGGACTAAAACCTCTGGGATTTTGCTGTCTCCTGAGTGGGAGCCTGGAGCCCTCAGTTTCCTCCTCAGGATGCAGGAGGAGGAAAATGGGAGCCACCAACTCAGCAGAAATTTCTTGGAGGGTGAAGGGAAGGCAGGGGAAATGGGACCAGCCAGGGGCTGGTTCAGGTTTCAGGTGCACTGTGGGGATTTTCCCTGTGACTGGAGAGAGCCAATAGCTCCCAATCTTGTTCTGGGGAATGGCACAGGTGAGGGGAGGCACTCACCAGGTCCCCACCTGCTTCCCAAACCCAGTGGTGGAGCTTGGGAGGGAATCACATCCAGCTGAGGTGACCAGGCAGGGTCACATGGGGCAGAAATGAGCTGTTTATTGTGCCCTACAATGCTGATTTCCCCCAAGGAACAAAGTGCCAGCAGCCTCCCAAGCCCAGAGCTGCTGGCAGCACTGTGGAGCAGCCCCTGCTTTCCCAGAACAGGCAGTTCTGGGCAATAAGAGCTGCCCCAGACCCTGTGGGCCAGGCTGGGGATGTGATTTGCAGCTGCTGGGCCAAATGTGACCCTTCCAGCTGGCTCCTTCCAGATGTTCTCCTTCACCCCAGCAGCCACCAGCTCTGGCAGTTCAGATCCTTGGGGTCCATCAGGGCAGAAAAGCAGCTCTCATTTAGTAAGAAGATCCAAAAAAAGAGTTTTATGTCCAGCCATTGCTCCTGACATCCTTTGTAAGAGTTTTTCACGTGCAGAGCTGTGCCCTCATCCCCTCCCTGCCCCCAAACCCCCACTCTCCCACTGGGCTGTGATTCTCAGCCCTGTAGGCAGATCCAAAGTGGCCTGAAGGGCCAGGTGTGCTCTGGGTGGCCCTGCAAGGAGGGACAGGCTGGTGACCACAGATTTCTCAGGTGCTGGTTGATGCCTGGGGCAGATTTTTGGGTTGGTCAGGTCCCAGCACCTGCAGCCCTGCTTGGTGTCACATGAGAGAGAAGGGAGAAGTGTCCTGGATCCCACCTTCTTTCATGGGCTGTGGTGGAGCAGAAAACAATTTTGGGGTTTGTTTTCCATGGGTATTCCCTGCAGGAGAAACCTGGAGTGGGAGTGGAGCCATGGAAGAGATGAGCAGCACTGGTGGGAAGGATGTCCCTGATGTCCCTGATGTCCATAATATCCATGTTGCACATCACCAGCTGCAAATCCAGGCACCTCCAACATTTCTGGTGGAATTGGGTGGTGCATGGAGCAGCAGGAATGAGGGGAACCTCCTTCACTCTGTGTCAGACAGGCAGGAAAAACCCCGAGTTTGGATTTGGGGAGAGTGTGGGTAAGTGTGTGGTGCAGCAAACACCTCAGGGCTGGGAATTTGGGGTCAGCCCTGCACTAAGCTCAGTTCCAGGCCAAGCTTTGGGGCAGCTCAGCCCTTGCAATTGAAGCTCTTTCCCAATTTGGGCTTCCCAAGGTCCTTCTGAGCCCTGAGGAGCACACACTGCCAGAACTGGAGGCTTTTGCAAGGCAGCAAATCTTTGGTTGGATGCCAGGAGCCAGAGTAGTGAAAAAAACAAGAGATACGCTGAAAAATCTATTAACCTTGAACAAAAACAGTTTATAAGTGAATATTAAGCAATCTAGAATTGCCAGATCTTGTGGTGGCTGCCCGGGACCCAGTTTTGGTGCAGAACCCTTGGAATGGAGAGGTGAAGAAGGGCTGGGGGCAGGAGAGAGGCACAAAACAGTCCTGAAATAGTGAAAGGAGCAACAAATCCTCTGAATCTGAAGTCAGGGAAAGGACAAGAGGCAGAGCTGACACTCAGTGGGGCTCGTAGGTGCCTGAAAGAGCTCATCCTGTGGAGTTTGGCAGGATGGAGCTGGCACAGAGGAGGGCTGGGAAGGATCTGGGGGTGTGTGATGCTTCTGAGCAGACAGAAATAGGTGGTAGGTGTGAAAGCAGCAGGTTCTCGAGGTGTCACTTCATGGAGCTCTGCCACAGCGTGGTGGAAACCAGCGTGGGATGGTTCAAAGAGCAACAGGACAAACCTGCAGAGGACAGAGAGGACACCAGCAGCCACCTCATGGCTGAGGGGCAACCTCTGGCTCAGGTGGCCCCAAACTCTTGCTTTCCTACCACACGGGCAGAGCAGAGCCTACACGGGCTGACGTTTCGTTGTCTCAGGAGAAATTCAGGCAGGAAAAACTGTGCAGGTGGCTCTGTGGTGCCTGGGAGAGCTGGGCCAGACCTGCTGATTTACTTCCCACAAAATGGAGCGTGAGCTGCGCCGCAAGGACTGGCTGCTCTAATTTACAAAATGCATCTGCCACCACTTCTTCATTTCTCAGGCATTTCCAAATGCCTGAGAATGCCACCAGAATGACAAATGTCACTGCTCCCTGTGAAGGTGATCATTGCTCCAGAGCTGCTGTCCAAGGGTTCATTAAATATATTAAAACCAGCTGGATCCCAAGTGTTCCTCTCACTCGAAATAAAGCAGAGGGCAGGACTTCGGGCAGAGTGAATCCTCAAGGTGGCACTGAGGGCTGGTGGGTGGGGGAGAGGCAATGCCACTGCCTGCCCCTTCCTGGGGACCTCTGCATCCCAAAGGAGCCTGGCTTCACCAGTGGGCATGGAAAATATCCCAGCCCCACTGCAGGGTCAGCAAAGCATCGGGTGGAGAAATGCCCAGGGTGGAGAAAAGCCCAGGGTGTGGGTGGTGCCCCCCATCCCCGAGATATCAGCCTGGGGAGCTGGAGGCTGTGGAATGAGTGGAGAGGTCTCAGCCCCGGGTGGCACAGGGGGATTTTTGGGTGGAGCTGGGCAAGGGCCAGGCCCTCCTGCCAAAGAGGGGAGAGAGCTGTGTGGGGCTGGCACCTGGGCACAGCTCTGGCCGGGCTGGAGCCGTGACCTGTGTCCCACCGTAAGCGCTGCCCCCGCCTGTCCCTGCAGCTGCCGGGAGGGAAAACTGCACAGCAAAGCCCAACACGGCGTTCAATCACAGCTAAAAATATTCCTCAGCAGCTTTATCAGTAAATGCCACAGTTGGGGGTTTGGTTGGGGTGGTTTCTCCCCGCCCGTTTCTGCTGTAAAATGTTTCAGCTGTAGGAACAGCACTTGACTGAAGGGTGTCAGAACCCCCAGCACCTCCCAGGGCTCTGCAGCACCAGCCCTGCTCAGGAGGATGCCATAAAACCATCCTGCCCCCTCACCCTGGGCTCAGCACAGAGCCCTCGTCCTGGTTTAAAACAAACAGGCTCCTAGAGGGGCTTTATCTAAATGATTGTTTCTTTTAGAGTAGGTGGGAGAAAATTGCTGTAAATCACAGAATCACAGGAGGGTTTGGGTTGGATGGGACCTTAAAGCTCACCCCATTCCACCCCCTGCCATGAGCAGGGACACCTTCCACCATCCCAGTTTGTTCCAAGCCCTGTCCAGCCTGGCCTTGGACACTTCCAGGGATCCAGGGGCAGCCACAGCTTCTCTGGGCACCCTGTGCCAGGGCCTCACCTCCCTCACAGCCAAGAATTTCTTCCTAACTTTTAATTTAAATCTCTTCTCTTTTGGTTCAAAACCAATCTCCATTCACCTGTCACTGTTTCCACCTGTAAAAAGTCTTTCCTCCCATTTGAGAAGCCCCCTTTAGGTACTGGAAGGGGCTCCAAATCTCTCCAGAGCCTTCTCTTCTCCAGGCTGAACAATCCCATCTCTGGCAAGCGGATTTTCCGGCAGTAGCTTTCCTTGGGATTCAGTTAACACAGAGTTTGGGTTCTGCTGTTTGATTTCTCAGAAATGGGGAGCCCTCAGTGTCCCCTGCCACTGCTCATGGAGCCACTTCTCCAGGTCCTTCCCATTCACCCTTTGGCTCTGTCTCTGCTATGGCTACAGATCAGAGAATCCGTATCCATGCAAAATTCATGCAAAAAAAAGAGACATCCATCCCCATACCCTCATGCTGAAGGGAAAAAGGAGAGGAAAAGCTGTGGATGAAACTGTGCATGACCCTTCTCCATCACCCCGTGGCTGCTCCATGCCTGGTTCCTGTGCAGGGAATGCCCGGGAGCAGCAGCACTGCCTTGATCTTCAGAGGAGGAGTCAGGGGCTGGGGCTGTGGGAACACAGCGCACATCTCAGCTCTGTTTTGGCTGCAAAAGATCCCTGCCGGCCCAGGAATCATGTGTTGTTTTTAATGACTCCATCACCAAAGGAAAAATCTTCAATGACAGCTTTTTTTTTTTT
>VZSR01000193.1:1835416-1852265 GCA_013398615.1 Brachypodius melanocephalos
CGGGGCCGGGGCCGGGGCCGGGGCCGCGGCTGAGCAGGGACAGAGCACGGTCGCCGCGCCCTTCCAGCCCCCCGAGGGCGGCTTCGGCTGGGTGGTGGTCTTCGCCGCCGCCTGGTGCAACGGCTCCATCTTCGGCATCCACAACTCCTTCGGGATCCTCTACATGATGCTGCAAAGCGACCTGGGCGAGGGGGAGAAAGACCCGGCGCTAGAGTTTAAAACAGGTACGGGCTCCGCGGCCCCTTCCCCGGGCCGGGCAGGGCGTGCGGGGGGTGCCCGAGCGGAGCGGGGATGCCCCAGCGGAACGGGGAAAGGTGCGGCGGCGCGGCCGGCGCTGCCTCCCCGAGCTGGAAGCTGCTTCTCGGCTGTGTTGAACCTCGATTGCTCCCTGCCCCCTCTATCCTCGTAGTCGTGGCTATATTTATCTCCGACGGCATCATGTGTTTCTAAGCTCCGATGTACTCAATTAAAAGTAATTCGGCTGAAAAGCACACCCTCAGCTCGTCCTGCTGGTGTGTCTGGGGGTAAAGCAGAGCAGCGTTGGTGAATCAGCTGCTGGGTGTGAGCCACCCCCTCTAGTTTTCTTTATTATTGTTCTGTTTTATGGGTTTTCAAGCCTTCTGTCTGGCTGCCTTGTGGGCTGCAGGGGAGCATCTGCCGTGCTGCCACGCTCGCTGCGAGCCGTGTCCATTCAGCGGGACAGCCGGCACGGGGCAGGGCTGGCAGCGCCGCCTGCGCCTCGCTCCGAGGGCGGCGCGGGGTCCCCAGCGCTCAACATCCCTGAAAAGCAAAGATCCGTGGGCTGCACCCAGCTGTGTGTTTCTGTAGGCCCGACAGGCCCGGCCGGGATGCCCGCTGGGTAGGGTTAACATGGAGAAATGGGATGTTTCTGGCTGCTGTTGAGGTAGACTTGGCAGAGGGGCCACCAGCCTGCTGGCGTGGTGGTCCCAGCTGGACACCGGTGTTGGGAGGCCCAGCCTTGCCCCAGGTCCTGCTGTCCCTCCTGGAAGATCATATCCATCCCTGTGGGGGACACCCGTGGCCCACCTCGCTCTCATCTGCCAGGTGGAGACAAACACTTGACGCTGAGGGAACCCGCCTGTGGTGCTGTCCTGCCTCGGGATGGGACACGGGCAGCAGCCAGGAACGAGGGGTGTGCTGGGGAGAGATGAGTGCCAGGGCTGTGTGGGGACCTCGGAGCCTTGTTTTGGGGACCAGCACTGCCCGCACTCCCTCCCTCAGCTGGCGCTCGGCCGGCGAGCGCGGCGGGGAGCGCGCCAGGATGAATTTCATTACGGGATCCACCACATCTACAATCCCAAATTAACTCCCTGATACTCTTACCAGGGAAACGATGCGACCGTGTAATTACGGGCACTAACGGAGTGCCACAGCGAGCTGCGGACGTGTGGCCAGCTGTAATTAGGGTGATTGATGGGCTGGGAGTGTGTGTGTTGTGTGTGCGAGCGTGTGATGCCCAGGAAGCTCATAGTGTAGCTCTCTGTTTCCTGCCGCCTGTGATTGTATCTAGAAAGCCTAAGGCAGGGCTCTAAAGGTAGAAGCGGTAACAAAAGAAATTAAATACTGCAAGTTCTGGTGGTTTAAAGGCTCTGTGCCCAGGACAGAGGTTGTAGGAGTCAGCCAGCATCTGCCTCTTGCTCCTGCCATCTATTTATTTAAGGCCACGACCACACGGAGGCCTCGAAAAAGAAAGGTGTGTGGGTGTGCGAGGTGAACCCAGGCTGGGTAATTAAATTGCCTGGGTGACGAATATATGCATTTTGGTCTGGCTGCTTAATGAAGAGGCCGTTAATAACCCCTGCCGGGCCGTGGCTCCGAGGTTGCGGTGCCGGAGCCCATCTGCGGCACCTCGGGGGCTGCAGCTGCACTGGCAGGGGCTGAGGGCAGCGGGGTGCAGCCCGGGGCCCCCCTCCAGCCCTTCCTCCCTCTCTCCCACCCCTCCCCGCTCAGCGTTGCATAATTTCCCCGCGGCGCTCGTTTGCGTGCAAACATAATCAGGAAAATATCGTGGCTCCTTTTCCGAGCGCTAAGTGATACGGCCTTCCTGAAAAGACCGGTGCTGTCTGTTTGTCCTCCGACGTCGGTCTGAGCAGGCAGCTGCAGGCAGCAGCCGGACCCCAGGGAGCCCCTCGGCCCCCCCCAAAACAGGGAGCAGGTTGGGAGGGCGAGGATCCCCTCCCCGCCCCGACAGCGGCATCCAGAACTGCTGTGGGCACGGCTCAGCCCTTTGTCTCCGCTCTTAAACCACCTCCAGGTCTCAGGGAGGTGGGTTTGTATCAAAGACAGGCGTTTGGAGGCAGAATGTGGAGTGATGCTGTCAGCTGGTCAGGCATCCCTTTAAAAATAGGGTTCTGTTTATGCTGAAGCGGGTGCTAGTCGGCCCTAAACAATAGCGGCCCCGGCTATAATTATCAAGGTTTATTTCTTGTTTGCATTGGTCACGTTTTCTCGCGTTTGATCTTGAGAAACGCAGGATCCGTGGAGTTCAGGTCCGGGGTCAGGCTTTGAAAACAAACCCTGTGGCAGCGATGCATCGAATGCATAGGCTGCTGTCTTTAAAGAAATATACTGTGCTGCCTATGTCAACAAGCACGGCGGGCTGGGGCGGGCGGGCTGCTGCGACCACCGCGTGCCCCTTCCCTGCAGGACGCCTGTGAGAGGCACATTCTGTGCTTTCGGGTTTGTTTTCTTGTGGGGGGAGTGGAGGAATGCCGAGACCGGAAAAGAAAAAAAAAAAAAAAAAAAAAAAAAAAAAAAAGAATAATATACATGTGAGCACTTGGCCAGGAAAAAAAAAAATCCAGCTTTGCTGGAGAGGTGTTGAGTGATGCTTGAGGGTGTTTGCTGGGAGATGAGTGGTGACGTTTCCCTCGGGTTGTATGAGGCTCATTCTGGTGCTGAGGGATCCATGGATCCGTGGCTGTCCCAGGGCTGGTCCCACGGTGAGGGCTGACACTGAGCCAAGAGCCACATGAGCCATCCCACAGGCTCATCTTCCCCAGCTCCAAAGCTCCAAAAGCTCTTTTGAGTGGCAGCACAGCCCTGGTGAGCACGAACAGGATATTAATCTTCTTACATCAGTGTCTGCCCTGCTGCTGCTGGGATGCTGCCCCAGCCTTGGGAGAGGGGACCACAAGGTGACCTTGTCCCTGAGCAGGGACAATCAAGGAGCCACCCCAGGAGAGTGACATTGCTTGGTGCATCTTGTTCCTCCAAACACATCCTTGGTGCTGTACCCAAGGTCTGGAAAGCCTCTGTGGGAGAGCCTGCAGAGGGACACAGATTTGGGGTTAAAAAAAAAAAGGTCTATTTATCTTTTTCATTCTCCCCTCCTCCGCTTTGTGTCAATAGCCCAGGTATAGATTAACTCCCTTCGCTTAATATTTAATGTTTTTGTGCCTGGAAATGGAGCTGAAAGCATTTAGAGAGAGCCTGAGGAGCTGGCCTGGTTTGGCTGCAGCTCCCCTGAGTGCATCCCTGTGTCCATCAGCATCCTCTGATCTGTGTGCAAGAATCTGGGCAACATCTTCCCCTCTTTAGTCCAGCTCCAGGCAGGGAGCAGAGGCTGCTGAAGCTCCTTGTACTCAGGGAAGCTGGAATAGATCACAGCCCTTGACTGACCAGATCCTGAGGCCAAGGCAGGGCTGGTGTCACCTTTATTGCTGAATTCCGATCTGTTTTGATGGGGAATTTCTTTGTGCTGATTTCACACCCTTAGGACAGGTGAGCATCGGTGGAAAAGGCTGTTTTCACTCCAGCATTGTAACGAAGGCTTGGTAAGAAAGAGCAAGGAGGGTTTTTTTCAGAAAATAAAGCATTTCAGTGTTGACAGTCATATGAAGGAGTGGGAGGAGAAGCCCTGGACTCCTCTCTGGGTTGAAGAAGATTCTGTGGGTGGGTAAGTGTGGCTGGAGCTTTAGGAGCTGGGAAGAGAAATCTCAGATTAAGGGTAAATCACAGAGTGCTTCAGGTTAGAAGGGACCTTAAAAATCACCACATTCCACCCCTGCCATGGCAGGGACACCTTCCACTACCCCAGACTGATCCAAGCTCTGTCCAACCTGGCCTTGGACACTTCCAGGGATCCAGGGGCAGCCACAGCTGCTCTGGGCATCCTGTGCCAGGGCCTGCCCACCCTCAAGGGGAACAATTCCTTCCCAATCTCCCATCCATCCCTGCCTTCTGGCAGTGGGAACCCATTCCCCCTTGTCCTGTCCCAGTCCAGCTCTTTTGGAGCCCCTTTAGAGAGGGGGAGAATCCCCTATCTCAACCTGTTGGCCACAGTGGTTTTGATTGCCAGAGGTAATTCTTGGAAATGATCCCAACTAAATTGGGATGATGGGCTCATCATCCAGTGCTGGCACTTGAGAAGCTCCCATGTCCTGAAGGTGCCACTGTGGTTGTCACCTTCTAACCCAAATCTGCAGGATTTGGAGCTTTTGCTAATTACCAGGGTGCTGTTCTGGCCCCATTTCACAGCTTTATTGGTGCTGTGGACCTCAGCATTCCTGGAGCCTTTCCCACATCCATCCAGGCTCCCAATCCTCTAACCCCACGGAGGGATGCACTGACAAGAACAGTATTTACATAGCCCAGATGGAGATGTAAATCCAGCAAAAAGAGATTAAAAAAAGACATTTCTGTTACCTTGCCCTGCTAGCTGGGGAGTACAAAGGGCAGTTTTCCCAGATTTGCTGGGACTTTGCCATGGTGGGATGCCAACCTGCCAGCACCAGGCTCTGCCCCAGCTCAGCTGCCCCTGTTTTGGGAGCTGCAGTTTGTGACTGCAGGGAAACACGGGGGAGTTTTAGAGGAACTGGGGTTTTGCCTGAGCTGATTGCAAGGTGCTGTGGGAGAAAAAGCAGCCTGAAAAGCAAACAAAGCCCAGTCATGTTGTTAAACCTGGTTCTTGGTTGGGGCTGTCGGGAGCGATTAAGGTTATTAGGAGGCCGCAGTGCTGTTTCTAAGGGAGGTTCTTGTTTTTCAAGACTACAGGGGCCCTCTCAGCCAGCACATTTGCCTTTTTAGTGGTTTTTAATTTACTTTTAATTGTCCTTCACCAGCCAGCCAAGGAGATGTAAGGTTGTATTTCCTTGTGGCCATTGTCCTTGAGTGGTGGCAGCCCCTGTGACCTCACCGTGGCCTACAGAGAAGTGGAACATGGAGTTGTGCAGTTGGTTTGGAGGGTTTTGGTCCTTTTGGTTGCAACTAAAAATGAACAAAACCACTTCCGCTTTGTGGGGTTTGGATTGTAGGTTAAACTTTGAAGGTGCTGAGTTGTAGCTGGACTGGGAGTAGGAGGATGAGGAGGGGGAGGGATTGGAGGGTGAAGGCGTTCATGCAGCAGATCACAGGGCTGGGATGGATGTGGTGGCACGAGGTGACAACAGGCTGTGATGCAAGGCATCACAGGAAGGCAAAGGCACCATTTCATCTCCTGTTTTGGGGAGAAATCCCCAAGTTTGACAGGTCACCCTTTAATTTCCTTAAAACCCCTCAGCAGCTGGAAGCCGCTCATCAGCTGGGATGGTTCTCATCCAACACCTTAAAAGAGAACAGATTGGGCCAAACCCCATAGCTGGGAGGCACCACTGGCCTCACTGAGTGCCCAGGGGCTGGCTGTGCATAGCTCTCGTGGGCGTTGTCAACTCCCCCTGTCCCTGGGACAGCTCCTCTGGCTCTCTCCCTCCTTATCCAGTTTCTCCAGACAGAGATTCACAGAGATTTTCCCACTTATGAGGCAGCACCCTCAATCACCCCATCCCCACCAGGAACAGTCTTCCAAAAAATCTGGTGGTGTGATGGGGACCATCAGGATCAGTGGGTGTGGAGGTGGAGGTGAATTCCCTGCAGGGCGGTTTGGGGAAGGGGGAATCTCCTGGGTTTCCACCTCCCAGGGCTGATTTTTGGTGTGCATGGGGGAAATTCCCTGGGTGGCAGCGAGCCAGCCCCCCTCCCGCTGTGCTGACAGGGGGGTGACCCTGGTGGGACGGTGGCACTGCTGCTGTGCCCAGCAGGGTTTGGCACCCTCTGGATATGAACCCAGAGCAGCCTTTTGCTGTTTTATCCCATTCCCTCCCAGGGCCCTCAGCTAGCGTGGCACACGCCAGCAGTAGGGGGACAGCGTGCCTGGATGAGGTGACACACGGCTCTTGGGGACATCAGCAGCATTTGGGGTGATGCCACAGGCACTTCCCAAGCTGTGCCCCTTGCTGGAAGCACATGAAGCTCCACCTGGCTCCATGATCATGGAATAGGTTGGAAAAGGCCTCTAAGATCACCAAGTCCGTTTTGGGGTTCTGCCCACCTCTGGCTGCCATACAGAATTTTCTGGCATGTCCCCAAATACCTTGGTCTCTCCCACTCACTTTTTTTGGAATGATCACCCTTCAGGAGTTTCTTATGAGTGGGTTAGAGCATGGAGGAGGGTGCCAGAATTTCCCAGTTGAGACAGAGGCCATGCACCCCCATCTTGCAGCCGGTGTTTTCCCTCAGGAATCACTTTCCCCCAGATCTGCACAACCTTCAGCCTGTGCATCCCATGCCATCTCCATGGAAGCAAGAGGGCTGGACACCAATCCAGCACGTGTGCAAACACACTGCTGAACCCGTGACAGCAGGGATTTATTGGGTTTTCCCTTCCTCTTCCTCGGAGGATTGGTTATTTCCTATTGCCAGGGAAGGGAGATGGCCAGGGAAGGAGATGCTGCCCTTTGGCGTTCAGCCCTGCAGAAAAAGGCCCGATGGAGAGGTGCGTGTGTGGAGAGGTGTGTGCCATGCCCGGGGCCATTGCCGTGCCCACCGCCGGCCCCGCAGCTCTCGGTTCTCGGCGGGCGCTCTCGGCGCATCCACCCCGAGACGGTCGGGGAGGTTGCAAAACCCCCGTGACGTGTGCTGGGAATTGCTGCAACACGCTCGCAGGCGAGAGCCATTCCAGCCTCTCCCCGGCACCTCGCACAACAGGTCCTGCCAGCTCCGGGACGCGGCGCTGCCCGCACGCCCTGCCCGCTGCGCTGCCCGCCCGCGGCTCCGGCCGCTGCTCCGGCCTCGCTGGGACACAGCCCGCGGGCAGGGAGGGGGGCACAGCCCCGCATTCCATCCGCACCTTTGCTGGGTATCCCCCCCCGACCTCGCCCTTGTAGTTGTAGATCCCTACAAAATCACCTGAGCTTGCCCTGTGTCCTCAGCGCGTCCTTGGAGAGCTGGAGAGGGGTGAAACAGGGGGAAAAGCCTCGGGAAGAGCTGCCGGGTCACAACTCTGTGCTCGGGGTGAGTTGTTTTGCTGGAAGTCATCTTGGGCATCCTTGGCAGCCGTGCCGTGCCGCGCCACGCTGGCCTCTGTGCAAGGAGCAGCCCAGCGTGCTCTGAGCAACCTCCCGGCCTCTTGTGGGATCACCGAGAGGACACAGCGGCAGGACGGCAACCCCAGTGCCCCTTGGCATGGCCCAGGGGAGCTCCCCCCCCGGGGATACCCCGCACCTCCATCCCGCACCCCGCAGGGCACAGCGTGGCACCACACGGGAGCTCCCGGCGCTGTGTCCCGGTGCAGGCACCCCAGAGCCAGCTGGGGAGGGGGTTTGGGGGTCAGTGTTGCCAGCAGCGTGGTTTGGGGACAATCTGGTCTGCAAAACCTCACACTGGAGGAGACGAGCTCACCGAATCCTGTTCCTTCACATCTTTGGGATTTTTGTGGCTCTCAGTTTGGATTTAGCAGCTCGTGATGGGTTTTTCTCGCTTTGCCATGGCTGGGTTGGATGGGGGTTGGAGCGAGCTGGTCCAGTGAAGGTGTCCCTGCCCACGGCAGCGGGGTTAGACCTGGATCTCTGCAGTCCCTTCCAACCCCAAGCATTCCAGGATTCCCTGCAGAGCAGCTGCCTCTCCTGGGGCGGGCAGCCCCGCGTGCTCTGCTCAGGCGCTCGGTGCATGGGCTGACTTGTTGGGCTTCGCCCCGGGCAAACACCAGGGCCCTTCTTAGGGAGGAGAAACAACCCTACCACAGTGCCTGCAACCCAGGAACCTGCCCTGAGCACCCACCCACCACCCCATCCCGGGGACCAGCTGAGCTGGGGACCTCAGGGCATGTGGCCACCCTGCCCAGTGGCATCCCCAAAGGCCCTTTTCTCGGTCATCTCACATCAGGCACAAAAACAAAGCTTTTGCTTCAAGGTCTTGGCCTTAATCTGTCCACCCATAGATCCTGTGTGTAAAAGGGGGCCAAGATCCTTCCCTCTTGGGGGGGTGTGGGTTTTTGCCAGGGAGGCAGAGGGTTTTTTGGCACAAAACCTGTGCAGAGCAGAGAGAGCTCAGTGAATAAACCTGAGCCCACCGAGGTGGGAATCACACCTAATGGCAGCTCCTCCAGAGAGGATTGTGCCTCCCATGCTCCATCTGATTCGATTCTGATGGAGAAGTCTCATCTGTGATTAAAAATCAGCGGTAATTACATAATGGGTATGCACCAGATGATGCCCAGACAAGCTCCCTCCTGGGATTTCCCAACTTTTGGAGTGTTTGCAATCATCCTAAAGAGCTTCCTTCTCCAAAGGAGGGGGAGGGGTAATTATTGATTTTGGGGCAGCACCTTGGGTGAGGCTCAGCAGCAGCACCGTGGTCACCAGAGCTGGGCTGTGGCCACCCTGCTTGCCCTGATAGGTCTGAGGGATGGTCAGGCACAAGAGATCCATCCCCCCAGCCTTGCAACGGCAATAAAAATTCAATAAAATAAAGGAGAACAAAAAAAAAAAAAAAAAAAAAGGGAGTAAAGCTGCTTTTTGGATCCTCTGGCAAAGCCAGCACAGCTTACACCATGACTGGTGACGAAAAGGCGACGTCAGGATGTTCCTGATGGTGGGCCAGCCATTAATCCGTGTATTTTAGCAAAACCCGGTTTGTTTCTTAAGATTTGTGGGAGCGGGGACAACTGGGGGTGTGGGGAGCTTGTCTGGGATTAAACCTGCCTGAGAGCCAAGCACGCCAAGCTTGCAAGCCCGGGGAGAGCTTAATTAAAGTCAACGGAGAAGCGTTTCCAAGAAAATAATACAGGGTTTTTTAACGGGATATTTTCATTCTGGGCCCAGAACGTCTCCTTTTCCCTCTTCGGTGTCAGCTTTAATAAAACAAAACGAGATCTCCAAGAAAAACAAATTGGAGCTCTTAAAAAGGCGCTGCGGAGATAAAAATCAAGTAACAGTGTTGCTGGTAACACCTTGGGTTATTAAAAGGGAAAGAATGCTAACGATGCAAATCGCATCGGCCTTTCTTGTGGCTGCTCCCCGGAGGGAGGGAGCCCGCCCGCCCTGCCAGGGGGGCACGGGGGCTTTGCCCTTTATGGCCAGGGGGATTGGGGCATGTTTAGGAAATGCTCACCCGGGGAGCATTTTGGAGTTTTCTTTCCCAAGGTTCTGGTGCCGGGTCCCCAAGGTCGGGAGAGGTGTTGAGGTCGAATAGTAAAAAAGTTTGGAAAAATGGCAAGGATCAGGTTTCAGGGGACATCAAACTGTAAAACGGCTGAAACCAGGGCTGGTGCTGTTGGGAAGATGCCCCGGCCCATCAGAGCTCCTTTAGAGGTGATAAATGTGAATGGAAATAGCGACTTGGGCTTTCTATGTCCTGAGAGTAACTGGGCGTGGCCATGCTCCTCATGCCAAGGCATCAGGCTGGGAAACTGGGGTGACTTCCTCTAAATCCAGTGTCCCAATCCCACTGGTACAGCTGCACAGGTGATGCTGCTGCCCCAGGAAGCTGCTGTAGGGTCCTGTCTGTCTATCTGTCCACAAAGCAGGAGAACCCTTTCAGACAGGGTGACTTTCAAATGCCCAGGGTGATGAATTCGAGGCCAGCTCCTGCTTTCTGCTGTGGCCAGCTGCATCAGAAAGGGCAATTATAGATTTATCACTTCATTGCAGGGCATAATAATAGGAGTGGTGTCAGGAGAGGCCATTTCCAAGGAAGGAATATCGGCTGTATTGGGTTCTTAAATATTTTTTTCAGTATAAACTCATTGGAGCCTCAGCACTGCTTGAGGTGTTTGTGAGGCTCCTCCTGCCTGTTCCCCATCATTCCCCTACCCAGGGGAAAATTCAGCATTAAATAAATGCTGTGCTGACTGTCCTGACGCCAGGGAAACTTCTCCAGAGACGGTGAGAACCCAGCCTGGGAGGGGAAGGGGTGAGGACTGACAGGGATGTTGTCAACAACTTTGTGGGCAACTTTTCCCTTGCACCTTGGGAATGAGATTTCCATCCCTTGCAGGTTTTTCCTGTCCTGCTCAGCAGGTGTGGGGTGCACGCTCATGGGGCTGATTCTGGGGGTCTGGATGCCCTTGGAAGAGACAGCTGGGAGTGAATCCTAAAGCCTCTTGCACCAGGCTTTTCCACTCTCAGTGTCATGTGCAAAATGCTCGATCACTGCCCTGGAACCCAGATGGGAAAATGAAAATTTTATCTTTGGCAACTGTCTGGCAGCCTGCTGGGGTGGTGTGGGAGAGGTGAGAGACATTGGCTGCGATATTCAGAGCTCTGCTTGTCTCTGACTCACGTGCTCCCAGTTTTCCACTCTCCCTGTGGAACCTTCAAGGAGGCTGAGCACTCCCAAGGTCAAGATTTGGGGTATTTCCCCACCCAAACTGGCCTGGCTGGTGCTTTCTGCCTTGAAAATGGGGATTTTCAAGACCCAGGGTGGGTTCCTCACCAAGAACTGAAGTTTTGCCTTGCTTGTCTGATGTCTGCAGGGTCAGGAGATAAAAACTCAGGTGATCACAGGCTTTTAACTGGGAGAGCTGAAACCCCCTCGGGATCTGCATTTTAGGAGAGGACCTTTATTAAGAGAGATTCATATAAAATCCAACGTGTTGCCCAAAGCTGAGAAATCATGGCAGATTTTTTTAAAAGCTGTTTTTTAAACTCTGCCCTGCTTCAGTTCATCAACCAAAGCATGAACCAAAGAGCCTGGAGAGGAGGCACTTCAGGTCCTGGTGTGACCCCTGTGCCTGGCTGTTAACCCCTGCTGGCCCATCCTAATCTCCATCTGGAGATAAGATTAGCCCCAGCCTGGTGTTCTGAGCTCGTTTCCTTCCCTTGGGACAGCATCCTCTCAACCCCAGGGTTCCCAGCCCACCATCTGCAGCCTCCCCCCGCCACAGTTTGTGTTCCACTGGCCTCATAAACAAAAATGACGCAAAAAAACACCCCCACAGAAAACAGTTTTTACAGCAGGCAGAGCTTTCCTACTCCACAAAGGCGGTTGTTTAGATTTTTACTGCCGGATGGAGAAGGACGGAGATAAAAAACAACCCAAAAAGCCGTGGGGAAGGTGATGGGAGGCAGGGGGGCGTGGAAGGAGACGGCTCCGAGGGCTTTAATGCTTCCTCTGCTTCCGAACCAGCAATCAGCTCTTGCAAAATGCCAGGGTGATCCCAGCCCTGGCCACACGCCGGCACTTTCTGCAGATAACTCCTGCTTTATCAGGCGGCTGTCAAGCTTCCCCTGAGCCGTGCAGCTCGGGAGGATGGTGAGGAGCCGAGCAGGATGTGGGGCTGCCGTGGGAGCAGCAGGTTGTTGGCCGGGTTCCCCGTTAGTCAGGGTGACGAGCCCATCTCCTTCCCCATTTTCTTATGAATGAATCAGTTTTGGCTCGGCCCGATGGTCAGACTGGTTCGACGAGAAGCAGCCGGTATCAGAGCAGGGGAGGCAGAAAGGAGCCTCTCCCCGGCTCTGCACACCCCGTGTGATCCCGACAGGCTGACAGCGGCACTGCCGGGGCTCACCTGCTCCATCTCCCCATCTCTCCCTCCCATCCCTGTGCCTCTCCCAGCTCCCGGGCACGCTGGAGCTTCACAGACACTTCAAAGCCAGTGTGGATGCACACGGGATCCTGCACCCCCAGCTTTCTGCTCTCCAAGGGCAGCAGTGCTGCAGCAGGGATATTTCTAGGTGAAAATTTCAGCTCCAGCTTGCCCGTGGGGAGCACAGCTCTGCTGTGTTTGCTCTTCCACTCACAGTCAGTCCCTGGCCACTGGAAAATGCTGCACATTTTGCCACAGCTTTGGCTGGAGCAGTCGGGATTTGGGAGCCCTCCCTGCCCGGGGCAGGGGCACAGGGGCAGTGGTGATGTGTGGCTGCCTCTGCTCAGCCCTGTCCTGAGGATTTGCCGTGGTGTCACTGCTCTTCCCTTCGTTGTGGGCACCCAGCAGCCCAGTCCTGCTCTTCCTGTCCATAATGCCACCCCAGGAGTGTGTGCCAGCTCCCTTGGGAAGGGATTTTCTCCTGCCAGGATCACTGCAGAGCCTAAAGAATGCCCTGATCCCTCAGGAGCAGTATTCCCAGCACTGTCACAGAGCAGGGCAGGCTGGTGTCCTCCAGCACATCCCCAGGGATCCGTGCTGGGGAGAGCAGAGGGGCTGGACCCACCCCACACTCGGGGCTTTGCATTCCAGGGCTGCCCCTGGCCCCCCACATCCCTCCATATCCCAAAATCCTGGCAGGTTTCAGCCCCACCCTGCTGAATCCTCTCAGCACCTGCTTTTCCCTTTGCCCTGAGCGTGGATGGATGAAGGGGGAACTCAGGCAGCTGCAAAGAGGACTGGGGGCTGTGTGGTGTGTTCCCTACAGCAATCCCACCCTTGGCACCTGTAGGACAGGGGTAGTTTTGTGTGATTCCCACCCCAAAAAGCCATATTTCCATGGAGAGGAAGATGAGGCTCCCTGGCCACAGAGATGGGATGTGAGGCTTTTAACCCTGACTGGCAGGATCGAACCTCACCCAGTCACTGACAGAAGCCTTCATTAACCTGCCCTGTTGTTTATTCCCATCTCAAAGCCCTTGATGCAGCAAAAAGCGGAGGCATTTCCTCAGGAAAGCACATTAACATTTCACCTGCCTTCAGAGCCCTTTGCCACCGGGGCACTTGGAGCAACCGGAGCTGTCCCCAGTTCCCCTCGGTCTCGTTAAACATTGTGTGGCTCCAAGGGAGCTCTGCCTGTGGCTGTCGTGTGGGCTCAAGCCCTCAGGGGTTCGGGTTTTAATTTATATGCAGATGTGAGGGTGTGCATAGATCCACACGGGGGTATTTTTCCCTGTGGATCCCGGATCCCCATCCCGGGGGCAGCGGCAGGAGCGGCAGGGCTCGGGGCTGGGCTCCCGGGATGAGGATGGAGAGCAGGGGGGCTCATCCTGCTCTGAACCCCGGCGCCTCTGCCCCCCTCCCGCAGCACCAGAGGGCAGGGCTGGCCCTTCCCCGGAGCCAGCCGGCGTCTGAAAAACTTTCAAATGAGAGCAGGTCAGCCAAAAGTGACAGCCCGTTGGCAAAGGGGTGGAACCTGCTTCTCGCTGGGCTGAAAAAAAAATAGATAAAATAAATTACGGTTGCTTTTCACTTTCCTTTAGCGGTTGGATTTGCTTAATGACAGCCTGGTCTATTTTTTTTTTTTTTTTCTGAGATATCCAGTTGTTCTCAAATGTGGTCTTTAATGTAAGGAAGCTCCAAGGGATTAAGATCACATGGATCTCTTCCCTTCTCTTGCCCTCTGGGTGTCTGGTTTAATGATGATACACAAGTGTTGTGTCATCTGGGGATGTTTTTCCTGGTCCGTGGGCTCCAGGAGCACCATCCAAAGGCACTGGTGTCTGTGCTGCAGACCCGGGGGAAACTCTCCAGCCTTTGGGCAAGAAATAATTTCCAAATGGCCATCAGGGGAAGAGCCCAGATATTCCAGCACTGAGCTGCTTTGTCCCACAGAAGCTGTGTCAGCCCAGGGTGACTCTGTGTCTGCCCCAGGGCTTTGCTCAGCCTGCTTAAAAATGGCTTTTTGTCATTTATTTTGATTTTTAAAGCTATTCTCTCAGTGGAGGAGGCTCTCCAGTGTAGTCAGTCATCACCTCGTGTCCCTCAGCCCTGGGACAATCTGGGGAAGATGCTGGTGGCAGGAGAGCTGAGGTGGAACGGGACATGTAGGGAGGTGTCACCTCCTTTGTGAGTGAACCTGGGGGAAAAAACAACTCAAAAGGCACCTGACACAGCCTGGGGAGGGGCCTCCCCTCAGAAAGCACCTGGAGCAGCCACCACGATTTTCCCTTTCATATTTCCAGCCCATGCATTGTTGGGTATTGGGCAGACTTTATCTTCGGGGAAATTCAGGCTGTGTTGGGTGGAAGCAAATAAGTAACATAACTGGAATATTCTGGTGATATTGGAGTGGGTGGATCTGTCTGTGTGCCACAGGGGAGGAATCCCAGCCCTCTCCATTTCAGGGGTTTTGCTCCAGGGGGGCTGAGGCTGAGGTTCCACAGCATTTTTTTCCTCTGGAGCTTGGAGGGCTCTGGGTGGGGCTGGCTCTGGAGATGCTGCAGGGCAGAGCCAGCAGTGCCAGTGGGGTGTGTGGTTGGCACTGGGATAAACACAGGGAGGCTTTTTTCCAACCCTGATTCTCATGGGGATGCCCCAGCTTTGGCTGGTGGGTGCTTGGGAGGTTTGGCTCTTCCCACAGCACTCCCACCCCCATCCCCATCTCATAGGATAATAGATTCGTGGATTATTCCAAGTTCGAAGGGACCCACAAGGATCATCCAGCCCAATCCTAGACAGAGCCACAGAATTTCTAGGTTGGAAGAGACCTCCAAGATCATCAAGTCCAACCCAACCCCAACACCTCAACTAAACCATGGCATCAGTGCCACATCCAGTCTGTCTTTAAACACATTCAGGGATGGTGACTCCACCACCTCCCTGGGCAGACCATTCCAGTGCTTTATCACCCTCTCTGTCAAAAACTTTTTCACGATGTCCAATCTATATTTCCCAGCTTGAGGCTGTGTCCTCTTGTTCTGTCAGTGCTGCCTGGAGAAAGAGACCAACCCCAACTGAGCACAGGCACCTCTCAGGGATTGTAGAGAGTGATAAGGGCACCTCTGAGTCCTCTCAGACTGCACAGACACCCCAACAATCCCAGCCTGTGCATCCCAAAATGCTCCTGGAGCTCTGGCAGCCTCAGGGCTGTGCCCATTCCCTGGGGAGCCTGGGCAGTGCCAGCACCCTCTGGGAGAAGAACCTTTCCTGATCTCCAACCAAACCCTCCCCTAAACAATTCCATGTCATCTCCATCTCCATCCCTGTCCAGCACACAATGGGAAAGGATTGGGCTGACTGGGAGATGTGGAGGAGAGGAGGGAGAATATGCAGTGCTGAAACCTGAGCTAGGGTTGTTCCTGATAGGGGACAGAGGGTGATCACCGCCCTCAGCTCCCTCAAAAGCTGCAAAAACCAAGGTAAATTGACTGTCCAGCGAGGGACAGGTTGCAAAGTGATGCTTGGAAATTTTGCAGCAGGGAAGGTGTTTGTTAATCAGGAGAAATACTTGGGGTTCAAGACTGGCCCTTGTCTAGGGGGAGGTATAGATACATATTAAACACCTTGTCGGGGTTGAAAAGATGTGTTGGTCAGGGACTTGGGGCATGGTTGAGCGATGGGCTTGGCAGTGCTGGGTTAACAGGAGGACTCAATGGTTTCAGAGGGCTTTTCCAACCTAAACGACTCCAGAATTCTGTGATTCCAAGACTGGACATGCCCAGCACCAGAGGGTTTGGAGGAAAGGCTGTGCAGAAATCTGCCAGGACTGGGAGAAGGCCATAGATATCCTGCAGTGGCAATTATTTGTCTAAAAAACAGTGCCTGGGCAGGCAAGGAGCTGTGGCCAGGGCTTGGTGTTTGGTGTCCAGCCTGCTGGGACTCTCCCCTTAATGTTCAAGGCTGGCAAAGGGCTGGAAGTATTTTTCTTTCTGAGTATCCCTTAATTAGCTGAAAGGGAAGGCTGTCAAGTACCCAGCTGGGAAGGAAAAAGATCTTCGTGAGCCTGTGACCAGCAAACATTTCGCCTCCATTTATTTTCCCTGACTTTTTTGTTTTTCCCTTTGAAAAGAGGGTGTTTTTCTCTTTCCTTTCATTTAACTGCTATTTATTTGCTGGTAAGTGGAAGGAATTCAGCTGGGATCAGCCTGGCTCCTGCCAGCGGCTGGAGTTGAAAAGTTTCCGTGGGGGAGATGTAAGAGCAGAGCAGGGGGGTTGTTTTCCACCCTCTGCCGGCCCTCGCTCTGCGGGTCCCTGGGTCATGGCCAGCCAGGTTGCATGGCTTTAATTCTCCTTTTTTCACTGGGATGATGACAAGCGCCCATGGGAGTTGTGGTGGGAGGAGCGTGGAGCTGGGCCGCGGGGTGTCTTCTTCTTCTCCTCGCTCTTAATGGGAAACAGAAGATGGCTCGGGAGAAATTTGGCAAAGAGGGAAACTTTTCTGTCTCTTCCAGCTTGGAAAAAAGCATCCTTTCTCACCCCTGTCTCACCGCAGAGGGAGGAGGGTTCCCAAACACAGCCCAGGAGGGGCTGGTGGGAGGGGGGGCAGAGGAGGCAGAAAGTGCCCAGTGATTTCACAAGGATGGAGCAGCCTTGGGCCACCGGCTTTGTCTCAGGAGTGGAGCCCAACCTGCCTCCCATTGGTGGCCAGGATCCGTCCCATCCTCTCCCCAAGACACCAAAGGCTTGGGATGCCCCAGGGGCTCTCACCCTGAAGCAAGACTGGGGATTTTTGGGTTCCTGTGTGTCACATGTGGTGTCACCATGCAGATGGAGATGCAGTGGTGGATCAGTGCTGGGCACTGGCTCCCGTAGGGATGAACGTGGATTCTGTGCCTGGCTGGGACATGAACCCCTGACCTTGGCATGATGAGCTCTGTTGGCTTTGCCTCCTCATCTCAGCTTGTGAGCTGGTGCTGCTTTGACATCTGCTCCGAGCTGTGGAGATGGGAACCATGGATCCATGTCCCGGTGGATCACAGGGCTGGC
>VZSR01000193.1:1852622-1864803 GCA_013398615.1 Brachypodius melanocephalos
TCCTGGTGGATCACAGGGCTGGCCAGGCTCCTTCAGCTGGGAAAAGCTGTGGCAGCCACTCACATGGGGCAGCAAGCAGGGCAGGGGCTGCTCCCAGAGTCACACTCCAGCCCTTTAGGACTTTCAGTTGTGCCCCCAAAAGTGGCAGCGCTCACCTGGATCACAGCCTGGGAAACAGTGGCTGGCCCTGGCTGATCACACATCCCAGCACTGCTGGCCCAATCCTGGTGCTGGTGCTCGTGTCCTAGCAGATCCCTTCCCTTTTCATCCCTCCCTTCCCTCTTTCATCCCTCTGCCCTATTTGTGAGCAGATGAAGCACTGGGGTGAATTCCCCCTCCACCTCTCTCCCTCAGCTGCACAGTGCTCCCAGCTGTCTGTGGCTACAGGAACTGGTTACCAGTACAAACCTGCCACCTACGTAAGGTGTCCATGGTGGGGTTCAGAGGAGGTGACACATTTTGGGGCTGGAGAGGCAGAAGGGGGTCACACCTCACTGCTGGGGACAGGGCATGGCTTTGGTGACGTGTGAGTGCTGAGCTGTTCCCAGGCTTGGTGACCTTGCACCAGTGACTGCAGAGGTTAATCATAGTCCAAGCCCAGTGAAGTTTGGTCAGGTCATGGCTTTTCCAAAGGCTGAGAGCTTTGGATGTGCATCAGCCGGCGTCTGGGGCCACAGCTGACCCACAGTGTCCCACCAGAGTTAATCATTGCCATCAGCTTGGAACCTGCCTGGCTTCAGCAGTGGGAACTCTTTCCCCAAAAACACAGGGTAAGGGGCCTGGAGGAAACCCCAACCCACCAGGATGCATTGGGCTGGGGAGAGCAATGTCCCTTGACCTTGACCCTAAACTCTAACCCTGATCCAACCTTAACCCAAACCTTAATCACAACTCTGATATTGCCCCTGTCCCTGATCCCAAAGCTTTGCTGTCCCTTTCATTGTATAAGGTGGATATTGTGTTTCTCACCCTGTTGGAAATGGGAGAACCTGGAGCAGCCACTGGCAGCCCCTCAGGAGCCCCTGTTGGGCTCTCACTGGAGAGCTGGACAGAGAGGAAGGATCTGATCTGCTCTGGTCACCCAGTCCCAGCTGGCGAGTCCTGGGGGCTTCTGCTCCAGCCTCAATCTGCCGTGTTAGGAGATGTGGCCACTACTTTGAGAGTGTAAATCCCAAATCACTCCACATTAAGCCCAGGAATAACGAGACTTGGCTTCTGGCTTCCACTGGTGAGGGCAGGTTCTCCAAAACGGAGCTGGGTGCTGTTGATGGGTTTCCCACAGCCCTTCTCCCATCCTCCCACTTCAGGGCTCCCCTCCTTCAGTTGTACAGCTGGGGGAACATTGAGAGGCATCACAGCTGGGAAGGAAAATACGTATTAAAGGAAGCGGAAGATGGACAAAATCAGGAGATCTGGTCTTGGCACCGGGAGTTTGGGAGAGCGTCGGGACCCGGGGCAACCAGACCCTGGGCCGGTGCCGTGCTCACTGCTGGTGTCCTGATGCTGGAAGGAGGGTTTTATGCATATACATAAAAAAAAAATTACTTTCTTCTCCCTGTGGGTGTGTTTTGAAAAGGGGCTTGGGAACAATGAGGATTAACAAGCAGATAGAGAATTAAATGCAGGGTTTGAGTCTTCAAATGTGTGCACATTTCAGAGTGCGTGTTTGTGCCAAGACAAACTCCGTCAGGAATAAACATCGTTTTACATGAAAGGCTAATTACAGATTGGTGCTCCGCGGGTGGGAGGAGGGAATTTTCACCAATTAAAATGGAACTTTTCTGTTTTTCGTAAAATTGCTGGATGAGAATGGAGCCAGGGGCTGGCGAGGCGTTTGACGGCGCAGTCGAGGGGGGAGATGCTCGTCCCCAGGTTTGTTTTTTCCCCCCCCAGTGCTAAAGAGTCTTTGCCAGTTCATTTGGGCAGGAGCTGTGGGAGGGCTCTGGTTCTGCCCAACTGCAGCTGAATGCCAGGGCAGCCCTGGGCTCTCACACAGGGAGATGGGACATGGGCAAACATGGTCCAACCCAACATCCCTTGGACTCACACAACACCAGGCGAGCTTGGAGTAACGAGATCCTTGGCCTTCTGGGGTGTGTGGGTCATGGAAAGACGTCTGGATGGGCCGTGGCCCACGTTGAGGAGCTGCAGCTCTTGTTTGTTGGGTAACTTTAGTGTGTGGTAGGTGAATCATCCCTCAAAAATTGCAAGCCAGAGGCGACGCAGAGAAGAAAAACCTTCCTGGCCTGTGGAGTGGAGTGCTGGGAGGAGAACTCCCGCCTGGGCACATGGTGGGTTTCAGCTGCAGAGCACATGCTGCCTTGCTGCTTTTGGATGGATTTCACAAGAATTTGCATTTCTGGACCAGCTCTGGAGCCTCGGAGGCTGAGGCTGTGGATGGGGAGGACATGATGCAGCCCAGAATCCAGCTCTAACTCCATTTTGCTCTAACCAGGGTGAAGTTTTATGGGTTTGGAATGAAATGGATGCAGAATGTGCCTGGGACTGAGTTTCTCTGGGATGTTGAGCGCAGGAACCCCAGGCAAACACTCCGTTGCCTGCTGCTTGCCAAGCAAAACCAGATTTGTCTCCATCTCTACTCAGTGTGGCCACAGGGCAGCTCATTTTGGGACATTTCACATAAGCTGAGATCTGTCACTTAATGGTTACAGGAGGTGGCCTGGCCATCATCTCTTAAAAGTCCCCTGTGTCACTGAGAGTGAGGGGAGGCAGAGAGACACGATCAGGGGAGGTGTGGAGGGGTTTTTAAAGCAAAGTACATTCCCAGCCTGCTCTGCTCCAGTGCTCTGTGCTCCTGAACCCGTTCAAAATTGGTGTTTTTAAACTCCTCTATGGCAAAGACTGGACTGACACTTGCTGGGTCTGGTCTCTGGGAAGCTGTTGCCTTATCCATGGTCATGGGATCAGGGCACAATGACAGGACCTTCCACTTCTACAACATTCACATATTTCCTTACCTTCTCCTAATACCACCATGAACAGGGCACTGAAAGGGTCCTTAGCCAGACCTTGCCTTGAATAATTCCTCTGAATAATTCCATTTATTCCAATTTTCAGGCTGTTGTGGAATTGTTTTCAAAAGTTGTGGGGGGGGTGGGGAGGGTAGAAGTCAGCCAAACCTGATAAAGGACGACTTTGTTCTGAAGCTTTAGGGTATGGTACCAAGCAGGGCTTGCTATACAATTAATGAGTTTAGCTGGCTTTGAGCTGCACGTGATGCACAGTGGCTGCCACCACAATGTCCTGCCACCACCACCTCCCATCCAGAGAAGCCTGGCTGCTTCACTTTGGTGCTCCCCAGCCTTGGTTTGGGGTTCTTCAGCATCAGTTTGGTGCTCCCCAATCTTGCTTTTGGGCTCCTCAGCATCAATTTGGGGGTCCTCAGTTTGGGGCTCCACAGCTTTGGCTTGGTTCTTCTCAGACTTGGTTTGGTGCTCCTCGTCCTCACTTTGGTGCTCCACAGCTTTGGTTTGGTGCTCACAAGCTTTGGTTTGGAGGCTCCTCAGCTTCGATTCAGGACTTCTCAGCATCGTTTTGAGGCTCCTCAGCATCACGTTGGTGTGTCCTGGTGTTGGTTTGGTGCTTCTCACCTGCAGTTTGCAGCTCCTCAGTCTCGGTTTGGTGCTCCCCAGTTTCAGTTTGATGTTCCCCAGCTTTGGTCTGGGGCTTCACAACTTTGGTTTGTGGCTCCTCATCTTCAGTTTGGTGCCCCCATTCTTTGGTTCGTGGATCTCAATTTGGTGGTCTCCAGGCTCAGTTTGGTGCTCCTCAGGTTTTGTTTGGGATTCCTTGGCTTTGCTTTGGAGCTCCTCATCTTCATTTTGGGGCTCCACAACTCCATTTTGGGCCATTTTGGTGCTCCTCAGCTTCAGTTTGGTGCTTTCCAGTTCAGTTTCTGCTCCTCAGCTTCAATCTGATGCTCCCCAGGTTCAATTTGGTGCTCCCCAGGTTAATTTGGTGCTCCCCAGGTTCAATTTGGTGCTCCCCACGTCCAATTTGATGCTCCTCAGGTTCAGTCTGGGGTAGCCCAGCTTTGCTTTCAAACTCCTCATCTCCCTTTTGCCACTCTCCAGCTCAGTTTCCCATCCCGCCATGCATCGTGGTGGCTTCCTCAGCTCTGACTTTTGCATCTGCCTTTATTTAAGCCTTGACCATCCATGCCTGGGGCCGGCCCAGCCCGCGGGGGGTGCTGAGCACATGGGGCTGAGCCGCTGGGAGTGGTTCAGGCTCCACTCTGAGAGCACAAGGGGATGACGCAAATGGCTCTTCAAGGGCACGAGATGAAACAGCTGCCTGGTTTTCACTCCAGATGTGCCGTGGGAGCCCTGCTGAGGGGGGCACAGCCGCCTGCTCCCCCACAGCCTCCACCTGGGAAGGGCCACGAGGTTGCTCCCAAAAATCCAGCCAGGTAGGGCTGGGGAGGGTTGTGAAGAAGCGTGACGAGGTTTCTCACAGCAGCAGAACTTCACCACGCCTTTAACGAGTAAAAACTGATTTATTTCTTGTAGGAGAGGTGCAGGAGGCAGGTTACCTTTGGCTGCCTCTCAGAAATGCCAGGTGGCTGGGGAAGGTGACCCTGTGCACCTTGTCCCCGTCCCAGCTGCGCGGCGCGAGCCGGAGAAGCCGCGGGAAGCGAGGGAAGACACTTCCTCCAGCGGCGGATCTGAGCTCACCTCCTGGCCCTTGATCCCTCCAGCCCGGGGTATTTGGGTCAGCGGGGAAGCACAGCTGAGAGCGACGTCCCTTCCTCCCCTCTCCCTGGAGATCCGGTTTTAAAGGAACAAATAGGTTTGGCTTCAAGTGCCGCAGTCTGGTTTTTAATGGTGCTTTTTGGAACAATGAGCTAAACACCGGCGGGGTTTGGATCCGCCTCTCAGAGGGGTGAGATTGTCTTCCTTTCTCACCTTCCTGCTCCTACCTTGCTCTGCTCTCAGAAACCTTTTTCTGCTCAGGAAAATGCCAGCAATGGGGGAGTTTGTCATCCTGTTGGATGGTGTGGCTGGAAAGAAAGCTGATCCAGGTGGGACCACCTGAAATGACCCTGAGGGCCCTGCCCACCACGAACACACAGACAACGCTCACAGCCCTCAGAGACCCCTCAACATCATCACTGCAGGGGGAGCTGAGCCCCCAACCCACATGTGCCTGTCCTCCTCTGCCACAGGATCCCCAGGAGCTTTGTCACCCACTAGTAGGAGGAGCAGAAAGTGACCAAAGCACTCCTGGTCCTTCCCCCACCCTGGGCACAGTTTGGTGCTGTTGGGCTGGTGAGCAAGTGGGCTGATGGACAAATGGGTCAGCTCTCCAGTTTTCACTCTGTCCTGAACCCAGGGTGAGTGGCGTTGGGGAGGAGGGATCATCCTGGCCATGCTATTGCAACAGCTGGAAGTGTCCAAGGCCAGGCTGGATGGGACTTGGAGCACCCTGGGATGGTGGAAGCTGTCCCTGCCCATGGCAGGGGGTGGAACTGGGTGACCTTTAAGATCCTTCCAACCCCAACCCTTCTGATTTTATGGTTCTGGGATGTCCTACACCACTGCTCCCCTTGGAAAACTTCAACCACTGCATTCCCTGTCCATGTTGAAGGATTGCTTTGGCTCAGCCATAGGCCACCAGCTTGGCTGCCTTTGTCATGTCAGCGTGGGAATGAGGAATTTGTGGAGCTTTAGCTGGAGCTTTCCCCTGGTGGAATGTTCTCCTTGGTCAACAACTCTGCTCCAGAAAAGCAGCACCAGCCACACACTGGGCTCTTCCCTGAACTCAGAGCACCCCTAGGAGCACCAGGAAGGTGTCATCAGCTCCATAAATGGCTTGAGCTGGGGTGACAGCTGGGGCTGGTGGTTTTCCCCAGCCCCCTGGAGCAGGGTGCGTGCCCTGGGGGATCCTGGCTCCTCAGCTTCTCCTTCAATCCCTTCAGGAGGGGCTGTGGTGCGATGGACAGGTCTGGGCTTGATGTAACTCTCAGTGCCAAGCAGAGATGTGGCTGTCAGGGAGGGATAACACACCTTGAGTCACCTCTACTATCAGCAACCCCCAAACCAAAAGTTGTGTGCATTGCCCCTGACCAAAAGTATGAAATGCTTTCATGCCTTTTTTTTTTTTTTAATCTAAAAATAGGCTTTCTGAAGCATTTTGTGTTTCTGTCAATACATCTCTTGCATATCATCTGTCAGGTTATTTGTCAAGACACCCCTGTCACCAGCCAGGTGCCCCCATGGCACCCAGCTCCAAAACCAGCCCCTTCAGCTGGTGCTCCCTGGTTGGACTCACAGCACCCTAAAACACAATCAAGTCTTAACCCGATCCCTGTCAAAGTTCTGGCAGCTCCTGGGCTCCTTCCAGCCCCATCCTCAGCTGGATTCTCTCCATGGCTTCTTTTAGGACCTACTTGATAAGACTCCATGTGGGGGCTTGTCTGTGTGTTTCCATATCTCGCCCAGCTTATCAACAACAGAGGGTGGGAGGTGTGGCCAGGCTGGGAATGAACCATCCCGTCCAAACCCTCTGGAAATCAGGAGCAAAAATCGCCCCCTTTTTTCTCATGTAGCTTTAAATCAAGAGGAAACTTCTCCAGCGTTGGAGAGGGAAGGTGCTGAGCCCTGCCTGGTTTCCACTGGAGGAACGGCTGCCTCGCCCTTCACATCCAGCAAAGTCCAGCAGAAGCTTCAATACCACAGATTGCCAAAAATAAACCCTTCTTTCCCTGGAGCTGATCCAAGGACTGTGCCCAAAGGGGCAGGTTTGGGGCCAGGCTTCACCTGAACTCCATTTCTCTCCCAACTTGTGCTTTTCTGCCACCGCTTCCCTCCATCCTTGTTCCAGCCCAGGTGAATGGAGATCACTGAGGATAAAACAGGGGGTAAAAATGTTCAGCCCCCTCTCCGGGGGTGTTTTGGTGTGAATCATGCCGGGATCAGAGCCGGCATTGAGGCGTTTTTCTCCTGCCCCCAGATTTTGCCGAGGTTTCCTTCCAGGGCTGGAGCTGGCCCAGCCCTCCCGGCTTCCCGGGGCTTCGCTGGGAAGCGCTGGGAAGACAAAACCCCGCTCTGGAAGTGAGGCTATTGTTCTTACTAATTTTAACTGGATGTTCTTCCCCAAGCCTATTTTTATTCATTGCTTGTGGTAAGCCCTTTCTCTAAGGTAGAGAAATTTGCCACAGGACTCTTTTTTTTTTCGCGTGTGTTTACCAATTTTAATTGAGAGATATCTCCTTTTTACAAACCCAGAGCTGGAGGAGCTTTTAAGCGCCCGTTGCTGAGCCTCCTGCCCTGGGTTTGCTTTGATCTCTGCAGGTGAGTGTGCATTTTTGGGGCCAGAGATTGATCCTGCCTATTTGCATGTAAAGCCCCGGGTTATTAAGATCCGAATCTGGCCCTTTAAGTTTAATACTTCGCTTTATGCTTTTATTTCCGTGTTTCTTAAAGTAATTTCCAAAAATAACAAACTTCAAACATGATGGGGCCGTCTAACGTTTTACTGCCTTGGCTGGAGTAGAAGGAACATTTCTGGAAGTATATTATCCAATTTAACGAGCCTTTCCCATCCTGGCGTGGCTCCCACCCCTCACCCCCTCTCGGAGCTGTTTTGGACGGCTCTTTGGATTGGTGCCACCTAATCCTATTAGAGGGACTTTCGTTACACTGTGCCTTGTGTTTATAACCAAGAAAATCAGCTGGAGAGGGGGGTCCTCTCTCCCTCTCCCTTCCCCTCTCCCATCTTTTTTGCCTGGAGTTGAGAGGAGAGCCCAGCCAGTCCCACGAGGTTCCTGCTCAGCCCTTGCTTTTCATTTTATTGCTCCACTCTGCATTTATTAAGGAAGATTTTGAAGTAAATTGGGTCCTTGCGAACTTATAATTAATTTGGAAGGGTCAGCTCTTCCCAGCCTGGGGAGGGCTTCTTTGTGTGGTCCTTTTGTGAAAGGCAGAGGTTGGAGAGGCTGTTCTATAGCTGGGATTTGCTTTTAATAGGGACCTGGCTATTTTTGAAGATCTCACGGCTCTGGAAGGGCCATGAGGGGGTTTTTATGCAAGGCTGTGATGAAAAGGTTTGCAGAGGCCTTGGCTTGGATGCAAAAAAAACCCCAAAGCAACCCTGAAAGAGGTACAAAAAGGTAAAAGGACCACATGTCCTGGGACTGTGCTTGGCAGCCCAGAGCCAGCACCTGGAGCTTGGAGATGCTCCAGGAGGTCCCACCACTTTGGAGCCAGGTAGAGCTGGGGGCCACTTGTCCCTCTGTCCATCCTGCTCTGCCCCACACATCACCCAGGCGACCTCTTGCTTCTCCTCAGGGCTGTTAGAGCTGGAATTGCCTTCCTTACCGCATTGCTTTTCTTGAAATCCTGCCTTTCCTCCCCAAAATAGTCCCACAAACCATTAAAAGGAGAAGGTGGAGGGCAGGGAGAAGACAGTGGGCAGGAGGAAATGGTCTCAAGGTGTGCCAGGAGGTGTTTAGGTTGGATATTGGGAAAAATTTCTTCACTAAAAGGCTGGTCAAGCACCAGCTGCTCAGGGCAGTGATGGAATCGTTGTCCTTGGAGGGAATTAAAAGCCATGTGGATGTGGCACTTGGGACACATGGGTTACTGCTGGGCTTGGCACTGCTGGGGAAATGATTGGACTTGAGGATCTTAAAAGGCTTTTTTAACCTCAACGATTCTATGATGGGCTGAAAAAAATCTGTGGATAACGAAAGTTTCTGGAAAAAAAAGAAAAGAAGAGAGACAGACAGACAGTGGGGTTTTTTAGAGTGGGCTGGAAGGAGACAGGGCATGATGGTCCCACTTGGGCATGGCCTGGCAAGGTTGGGGTTGGGAATTTAACCTGGGATAAAAGTGTCTCCATCAGCTTGGCTGAGCGTGGGGAGAGGGGAAGGTGAGGAGTGCTGACTCTGGGGAGTGAGGGAGGGGTGGGTGAGGATGCTCCCTGGGAATGCGGGGCTGTAACTCAGGATAAGAAGCTCTCCCTTGCCAAAGCTGGGGAGCAAAGGGCTTGGAGCAGCTCAGGGGGCTTTGGGCTGAGGAGATTCCTGATGGAAGTGGCACCAGTGGGGCATCTTCCCATGTGCATCAAAGGTGGTTTGGAAAGAGCATTGAAATTTGGTGCCTTCCCTGGGACACAGTAACCCAGCAGAGAGGAACACAAGGAAAACCCCTCCATACTCCATCATTGTGCCCCATCCATGGTGCCACCAGGTCTCTGTGCCATTTCTAAGTTGCACTGTTAATTAACAGCACTTAACACTGTTAATTAACTGTGTGATGGGGCTGCCTCTGTGCCAAGACACCTTCAAAGCTGCTCTTGGTCCCTGGTTGGTTCCCCAGTGCCCCTGTTGAATTGTGGTTGTTCCCCACTGTCCCACCCTGACCATCACCTCTCTCCTCTCTCTCCCCAGCATGGGTTGGCTCCCTGGCCATGGGGATGATTTTTTTCTGCTCTCCCATCGTCAGCATCTTCACCGACCGCATCGGCTGCAGGACCACGGCAGCCATGGGAGCCACCATCGCCTTCATCGGGCTCCTCTCCAGCTCCTTCACCAAGTAAGGCTGTGGAGGGCACACCCAGCTCCTTGGAGAGCTCCTCTTCCTCCCTGTTCCCTGCAAACCCCCTGCCAACACTTTGCTGCTGCCCTTGGAGCCTAAGCAGGTGGTTCCCATCCTCATGAGAGGTGTCCTGGCATCCCTACAGCCCACGTGTGCTCAGCCTGTTCCCCTCCAAACTGAACCTTGTGTCCTTAAGTAAAAACAGAGTGAATTTTGCCCAAGCAAGGGACTGTATTTTCTGGGATTTCAGCTCTTTTTTGATCTTTAAAACAGCAGGAGAGGTCGGTGTGCCTCCCACGGGCAGCTCCAGAGAGGTGCTCACAGAGAAAACCATTCTCCTTTGCAACCATTTCCACATTTGGTGCTGAAAGTAAATTAATGCTTAAAATAATATTTGGTGGATTATGCCTAAGAGGGAGTTTCTGTGCAGGGTAGACAGGGAGGGGAAGGCAGACAGGGTTTGGAGCGTTTTGTGGTGTTCCTGCCCTGGCTCGTGTGTCTGCAGCAGCACAGGGCCACTGCTGCTCCTTGTTTTCCATGTCTGAACCCATGCCCTAAATTTCTGCTGGCAGGCACTGGCCAATGTGCATTTGGATGGCAGGTGTACCTTGTGTGCCTTTCCAGCCCAGAAATTGGGCTTGGCATCGGTGTGGGAGCAAAAAGAGGTCACGTCTGGGGTAATTTATGTGACACTTACCAAACACAGTCTCAGAGGCTCCATGGAGACACCTCTAAAGCAGCATTTGCCCCAGTTTATCTGAATAAAAACATTGTTTTGGACTTCAGTTAAAATCAATATTGTTTTAATTAAAATGCCTCAAAGAGTGGGTTTTTAAAGCAAATACACACCAGTTTCCAGAGGGTGACTCGCCCGTGCTGTGCTCCTCCAGGTCAGTGAGACTCTTGTGCTATCCCAGTCCCTGGATCCCCAAATCCTCATCTGTGGGATCCCCTCATTATGCTGGGAGTGGGGATCACTTCTGATGCCCAGGCAAACCCCCCAGGACAGTGGCCAATTGCAGATGGGATTTTTGGGGTGCTAAAACCATCTTGGGCAGCGGCATGGAAGGAACCACCGTTCATCCTCAGGTGCCACCCTTTGTGTTTCCAAAGATAACAGCAGGAGGTGCAGTGGGTGCTGAGGGAAGCTGTGCCCTGGCATGCAGATCACAGGAGTGCAACCCTGCTTTTCTTCTAATCAGTGGAGCTTGGGCTTTTCTCCTCCCTCTGTTGTAAAACGTTTGTGCAAAGAAAAAGGGCTCGTGGGACCACACCGCTGCCAGGAGCTCGTTGTGTTGGGCTTCAAAAAAAAAAAATAAAATAAAATAATCAAACAGTACAAGACAGAGAGGAATATAACTTCCAGGAGAGTGGAGAGCTACAGGACTGAAATCCCCATTTCCTGCTTCTCACTCTCGGTCCACATTCCTCTGGCTGCCTTTTAAGGGAGAAAGGAGCCCCTTTGCAGCTGGACCTCAGCGAGGGAAGCTGCGAGAGCAGAGCTGAGTGGGCCAGAGGAAGAGCAGGGAGGCTGTGGGATTTGGCAGCGCTCCACCCGGATGGTGAAGGCTGCTCCTGAAATTCGGGGCTTGTGGCTCCAGCTCTCCCAGAACAATGGAGAAGCTTTTTTTTGGTCCCTCCACCGCAGCTGGAGATCATTCCCTTGTCACCAAGCGCTGGTGCAAGGGGACACAGCCGGGCTTTGGTGGGCTCAGGCAGAGCTGGATCAAGGCTCATCCCCTCTTTATCTCCTGATTTCTCTAAAATCAGTTTGTTTTGTCCAAATGGAGGAGCAGCAGTTCCCAGCACTGCACTGAGCTTCTCCAAAAACCCTCTGAGCCACCAAGACTGTGTGGCAAGACCACAGCACCTGGCCCAGTGCCTCTTGTCTCAAAATATTGGGAATTTTGTATGAAAAACACTAAAGAAACCAAATATGCCAAAAAGAGAAGCTCCAGGGAAGGCTGGATGGAGTCAATGAGAGGCTTTTCCTCCCTGCTGCCTTGCTCTGAGGTGTCTCCTGCACTCGTAACCAGCTCAAGCCACCAGAGACCTCATGTTCTCTCAAGAGAAGAGAAATCCCAGTTAAGGCTTTAGCTTCCCACCAGTTTAAGGGGGTTGGTTTAGCATGAGGAATGGGAGATGATGGCCGGCTCAGCAGGGCTGTCTTCACACGCCCCCAGCCCTCCTCTTCTGCACTAAGTGTTCTGTGGGGAGGGTTGAGTCCCTTTTCATCTGCTTCTCCTTCCCCTCCACAATTTCTGCCCAGTTACTCCTGCACAGAGGAATCCCCCAAACTTCTGCCAGCAAGGATGAATCAGGGCTGTGCCCAGTGAGAGCTGGAAGCAAGAGACAGCTGATGGAGGGAGACCTCCTTGTCCCAGGAGAAACAATTATCCATTGGCAACCTCACAATCCGAGGAGACGGCGCTGCCCTTCCCAGCGACAGCAGCTGGCTGGGAAATCCTGGCTCCTGAAGAAGTGTGGCTGAAAGGAGCCCCTGCTCATGCAGGGGTGTCTGAGCACCACTGGGGAGCAGATGGGAACTGTGGCATTTGTCTCCTCTTAACCAACACATCAGCTGAGCTGAGGCACCAGAGCTGCTGTAGATGCCTTGGGAA
>VZSR01000193.1:1864903-1903340 GCA_013398615.1 Brachypodius melanocephalos
TGGTGCGTGGGAGGTCGGACACAGCCACAAGGCTCAGCTGCTCGCCTGGCTCCCACAGAGGGGGCTTCTGATGTGGTTTTGCTCTGGAGTGGATGGAAATTGCCTTTCATGACAGTCATTTGTCTCGGAGCTGTCAGGCACGGTGACCGTGTTCTGCTTTCTGCTTGGCAGGCTGGAGGGGTGAGCGTGTAATGGAAGGAATGATGTGCTTGTAAAGGTTTTCTCAACTTCCAGCTGCTCTGGTAGATGTGGGCTGCTGTCTCCTCACTTGCTTTGGGAGCAGCAGCACTCAGTCTTGCTCCCAGGGTTGGAGCACAGACCGTGTTTGTACAACACCCTGAGCTGCACAAAGGTTTTCCTCACATTTTTCTCCCAGGCAGTGTCCCACAGCAGACCTTTGCAGCTGGGTGTATGGCATGGGGTTGAAGAAAAAAATTCCTTCATCTGGAGAGAAACACAACAGGTTGTTTGTGCTGCCTAAATCCAGGCTCCTTTCTCAGCTTTGTCAGCTGCTTCTGTTGGGAAAATTGGGCTGGAAATTGGGAAGCAGCTCCTTCCAAGGGCTTTCAGGACTCTCCATCTGCTCTGTAGAGCAGCCACTTCACTCCCTCCTCAAATGCAGCCACCAATGTAAGGTACAAATGAGATCTATTAACTGTCTAATTTAAGCTCTCAGAGGAGCTTAAAGAAGAAGAACTTAATTAACCAGCCTGGAGCCTGGGCAGAAACACCACATTTCCTTCTTACGTGCCTAATAACCAGCAGGGTTGGTGCCTTCTGCTTCCAAACACCGGGCGCAGAATGTTTTCAATTAGTCCTTTCAGTGGAAAAATTAAAAGGACTTCTAGCTAAAAATATCCCACCATCCCTGCCTTAGAAAATCTTGTTTGCCGTAATTCAAAAACCATTGGAGTAAGGTCAGCTTCCCAAGGAGGCCAGGTTGGCTGCTGCCTTCTCCTGGTGGCAGGAAGCACTTCCCAGCTCCGCTCCATTTTGCTGAAGGTTTCACGTGCCAGCTGTGAGGTGAGGATTATCCCTGCTTTGGGGAGGGAATTAATCTCCTGGAGGTCAGCCTGTCTGTGCGGCACCTGTGAGAGCTACGCGAGTATGCGAGACCCTTGCGGGGCCGCAGGGGAGGAGCCTCCCTCGCCTCTGCCTCACTCCCGCGTGTTTCACTCCCGCCAGGTCCCTGGAAGTGCGTTATTTCACCTACGGGATCCTCTTTGGCTGCGGCAGCTCCTTTGCCTTCCAGCCCTCGTTGGTGATCCTGGGTCATTACTTCAAGCGCCGCCTGGGCCTGGCCAACGGCATCGTGGCCGGCGGCAGCTGCCTCATCTCCGTGCCACTGCCCTTCTTCCTCAAGATGGTCGGGGGTGCCATCGGCCTGGCACACACTTTCCAAGTACTCAGTGCCTTAATGCTCATCCAGATCTTCTTGTCCATGACCTACCGGCCCATCCTGACGCCTTCCTGTGACTCTCAGCACGACGGGCACGACAAGCTGGGCAGCAGGAGCGTGAGGCAGCAGTGCTGGGCCCAGACGCGCAAGTATTTCAACCTGAGGGTTTTCCGGAGGAAGACTTACAGGATTTGGGCCTTTGGGATCGCTACTGCTGTGCTGGGATACCTCGTACCTTACATGAACCTGGTGAGAGCCGTGCCTGGGGCTGGAAGGGGAGGGAGGTCTCCTTGCCCACAGCGGGGAGGTGGGGATGGGCAGCAGGGGCAGAGGCACCAAAAGCCTCGAAGCCAAGAAACTGCTGCACATCCTGCAAACAGGGATAGTGATGGATATGGTTTCGTGTGTCCTCTCTGTGTCAGGGTAGGCCAGGGTCACTTCTCAGTGCTCCTAAGGACCAGCAGCAGGAGAGGAAGGGCCTGTTGGGTTTGGGGTGGGTGAAGGGTGTAGGTCAGTGTGGCATGGACACGAGGGTCACACAACCACCCCAAATCCATGAGCCCTCTGCAGGAAATCTCATCCCTTTTGGGGAGATGAGAGGGATCAACCTACTGCAGCTTCACATCCTTGTGTCCTTCCCTCCATCCTAGGTCAAATACGTGGAGAAGCGATTTCAGGAAACCAAAAAGGACTGGATCCTCCTGGTTTGCCTCGGGGCCATGTCGGGGCTGGGGCGCTTGGTTTCGGGCCGCATTGGTGACTGCATTCCCGGGCTGAAGAAGATTTACCTGCAGGTAAACCTTGGTGTGTCCAACCCTCCATGGAGGTGCTGGCCAACCACAGCAGGGCAGGGAGGGTGTCTCTGCACTGGTGTCCACACTCTGCTGAATTACTGTCAATCACAAAGCGTTCAGCAACCATTGTCTGCTGTGAGGGAAGAAAATTTACTACAGAAATGTGTGAGAGGAGTTACACACTTGACCCAGGGGATGGGTGTCTGCTCAGCAAACTCCATGGTAGCAACTCTTCCCAAACTACTGACACCCTTTCACCTCCTTGTGGTTTTTGAAGAACAAACTGCTGAAATCTAGCAGCTAATCCAGCAGCTAATCCTTCTTAACCCTTCTTAAAAGGTTATTCTTCAGGGCCTCTCCGAGACAGGAGCAGCGGCTGGATGGCTGTGCTGGGTCCAGGGGAGGCAGCAGTGACATTGACCGGTTCAGTGTCATCTCCATGACTCTTCCTGCTGCCCATCCTCGCTCTCATGCCCGCTTCTGTCTCCCCAGGTTGCGTCCTTCATGCTCTTGGGCCTCCTGTGCATGATGATCCCCCAGTGCCGAGGCTTCGAGGGCGTCATCGTCATCTGCCTCTTCCTCGGCCTGTGCGACGGCCTCTTCACCACCATCATGGCCCCCATTGCCTTCGAGCTGGTGGGGCCCATGCAGGCATCCCAGGCCATAGGGTACCTCATGGGGCTGATGGCCGTGCCCATGACCGCGGGCACGCCCATAGCAGGTTGGTGACACCGCGGGGCTGCGCCGGCACCCGGCACTTGGGAGGGACGCGGTGGTGGCAGCTTTCACCCACGGTGGGGTTTTAGTGTGAGGCCAGAAGCGCTGGTTTGAGTCTTCTGGCTCATCAGGTCACGTGGAGGTTGAGGGATGGGGGTGGCATCGCTCCATGCCATGTCCTGTGGCATCTTCAGGGCTTTTCTCAAGGCTGATAAAAGATGATCATTAAGAGAACAGTGAGCCGAGGTCACATTAAGTTATTCCTGTTGGCAGCTGAGCTAGAAATTGGCAGGTGATCATTTTCTAGAAGTCCTTTTAGATGGAATTGAAGCTGGAGATGGAGACACCTGAGCCTCCACAAGAGCTGGGTCTGTGTTCCAGCACAGCAATAACCCCACGGTCCTTAGCAGGGAGGGCTTTGCTACCCCTGAGCAGCAGGACCTCTGCATCAGCAGAGCTAAGCCAAAGCTGGATAAGCACCTCCGATCTCTCTGCTTCCCTTCCGGCAGCAAAGTTCACTGTAACGCCCTGGGGAGGGAACGTGGGGGTCACAGGGCTCTCACTGGGAGGGGGCTGCACCAGGACCCTCTGAGTGGGGCTTGCCGGGTGGAGGAGCCCTTTGCATCAGCCTGATCCCCAGGGAAGTGTCCCCACAGGAGACACTCAGAGGGATTTTCCAGCACTGATCAATGGCCGCGTGTAATTCTCCAAGGATGCCTGGCTGTGTTGGAACTTGCCAGACAAAAGCAGAACCTTGTTGGGTTTTAAAGGCTTGGCTATTGTTTGTAAGTGGCAGCGTGCATTTCACAGCTGGAGATAAAATATCCCTGAGGGCAGGGCTTCCAAATGGAGACAATCCGCAGAGGAACAGCCCCTGCCCACTTTTCCCATTGCCTCCTGGCTGGCAAGCCTCTGGGAAGAAGTGTTGGGTTAACGTGTCTCAGCTTGTATTTGGGATTGTCTGGGATGTGGCCGATTGTGTCCTGTTCTGGTGAAACAGGACGGATGGCTGAGGTTTTCCTTCTCCACTCCCCCGGTACACAGTGCTGGCTGCACACATCATTTAATCCAGGGCGTACAAACTCCAAGAAATGCAAACGGAAAAAAAAAAGAGATTATTTTAAAAACCCAAATCTCCCCGAATCTGGGTGGGTGACGCAAGCCGCGCTCGAAGGAGGGAACAAGCAGGTCATTAGACTAATGAGCTCATTAGCCTGACGAGGCTCTAACCTCACCTCTGATCTGTTCCAGGATACCTCAATGATTATTTTGGGAATTACGACGCGGCCTTTTACTTTGCCGGGGTGCCGCCCATCATCGGCGGCCTGGTGCTCTCCGTGGTGCCGCTGGTCCACCAGAGGATGCTCAAGAAGCAGCGCCTGGATTCTGGCAAAGACAAGATGCTGGTGTCGGAGGCGGTGGTGAACGGGGAGCTGCTGCCGGGCTGCCCGGCCTCCGAAGCACACATGTGACATGCGACACCGCTCCCGGCTCCTCCCGGGACACCAGCAGCCTCTCCATAGCCCCAGCACAGCCCCTTGCCCAGACGGACCGGAATTCCCAGTGATCGCAGATGCACTATGTTTGTAAAGGAGAAAACACAAAAGGTTCTTCTAGTTAAAGGCTCTTAAATAGCAGAAATTATCTTTCTTTTTTTTTTTTTTTTTTTTTTTTTTTTTTTTTTTTTTTTTTTTTTTTTTTTTTTTTTTTTTTTTTTTTTTTTTTTAATCTCCCCCTCTAACCATTTTTCTAAGGAGAACTCTCACCAGGATTCAAACTTGATCGAGCTCCCATCATCACCTCAGTTTTCTATACATCACGACAGAGGTTTACAGCTAATAAATGCCTTTTCCAAGCAGGCCATGGATGGAACTTGTTGAACCTTGCAGCTGTCCATCCTCCTCCTCCTCCTCCAGTGTCACTCGGGTGTCACATCCAAGTGAGACAGCCCCTTCCCCGTCCAGCACCTGGGGCTGTTTTGGAGCCAGAGATCCGAAGGAGGAAGCGCTGCTTTAGTCTGATGCACAAACCAAATAAATGTCAGCGAGTCCCGCTTTCATCTTCTTCTTTCCTCCTTTCCCGCTGCTCTCCCACACCCCCAGGGAGCTGCAGCTGGGATGACAGGGAGCTCGGCTGGCTCCAGCCATGGGAGTCACGCAGGAGCACACCCTTCCTGCCTTAAAAATGCGTGGATGAGACCAGCAGGTCCCTTGGCTTCTTTCCACCTCTGTTTTCCCACCCAGCAATTAATGATTGGACTTTTGAGCTGCGGAAGCAAGGGGCAGCTCCTCGCACAGCCCACAGTGCCCGGCCCTGGGGGGCCAAATCCATGGGATTGCCACCAAAATGGGCACTTTGGTGGCTTTTGAGGCACACAGGGTTGGGACAGAGCCCCTATGCCGTGGATCAGCTCCGTGCTGGGAGGTGGCTTCCCTGCTGGGGCACCCATGGGCGTGGGGATGCTCCCGGCTCAAGGCACAGGGTGCCACTGCTGTTTTTGGAGGCCAGTTGTGTATTATGCAGCAATAAGCATGAATCAGTATTGGTGGGGAATCCCAGTTTTCCAAAGGGTTTGACAGCCCCAGTAGCATTTAACTCGTAGCCTGTGTGTTGTCACTGAGCTGGTGCAGGGTCAGTGCTGATCCAGAGGGAGAGGGAAGAGAGTGCAAGGACATCACACAGCCAGTGGATACCCACCACACTGAGGGGCAGCAGAGCTCAGCCTCGGGCAGGAATCCATCACTGCCCACTGAAAATTGTAGAAATTCAAATTGCCCAGAGAAGCTGTGACTGCCCCATCCCTGGAGGTGCTTCAGGCCAGGCTGGGATGGCGGAAGGTGTCCCTGCCCATGGCAAGGGGCTGGAATGAGATGAGCATTAAGGTCCATTCCAACCCAAACCATTCCATGATTCTGTGATCATCTCCAGGGACTGCTAATTAGTGTGGCTAATGAGTGAGAAGGGAAGTTCTCCTGCCCTGGTGGGTCCCTGTGTGAACAAGGAGACAGCTGGGACTGGGGAACCTTTTCCTGGGAGAGAGCAAGAAACCAAACTCACATTTATGCTGACTGCAAGCCCATCCTTCATCAGATTTTCATTTTGTTCACCTGCCACTAGAAAATTAAGATGTCTGAAGAGGGATGTGTGTGGTGGGAATCATCCCTTGGTCTCCGGGCGACTGTGGGTGTTTGGAACACCAGGACGTGTCTTTGCTGTGGAAATTTGGGCTCAGTGGAGTCCCCTCCCACTGGCAGCAGTGGGACTTTTGTACATAATAGGCTCAGGACCCTGCATGTCCCCCTGGCCCTGTTTTTAACCCCTGTTGGCTGATGCTTTGTAAGGTCTTGTGGTCTTGTGGCCCTTCCGTCCCTGTACGAGCTGGAAAATTACCTGGTGTGTTGTGATGTGTCTCTTTATGGTATAAAATGATATGTCCTCTTGTTTCTTTCTTGGATACTCTTTTCCATGACTGTTCTTACCCTTCATGGCCTGCCTTGCATCGCCTGCTGTGGCTCTGCTGAGTTTTGGGAGCCACGGGAGGCAGATGAAGCTGCAGGAGGAGGCAGGGCTCGAACCACAGAACCTCAGCTCCAGCTGGGATCTGCCAGACTTAGCCTAGGGCAGGGCATTAATGTGGTGGGAGCCTTGGTAGCAGGGCAGCTTCAAAGCCCTCCAACTGCTGAAGGAAATAAAAACCTCCTCATTGTAACTCCTGCGAGTTTTGGGGCATTAATTCACATTGGATTTTGATGAAGTTCATTAAATCGTGTTTTGGACCTTAATGCCCCTCAAAGGAGAGCTGATGAGAGATTTAGATTCCAGAAGTAGCTTCTTCAGAGCAAGCAGAGCATGAGCACAGCTGTCTCCAAACCCCATCTGGGCTGAGGGAGCTGCTGCCCAGCTGAGCCCACTGATGGCTGCACCCAGACTTTGTGTGGCAAAGCTTCCCTGGCTCCTAAGGTGATTCATGGATCAAATCCCAAAATTCTGCAGAATTCCACTTGCCTTAACTGCTCCACATGCCTGCAGAGGTGCTTGCCCTGGGAGGAGCCTGCATTTAGTGCAAGGGGTGATCAGCACTGCGGTGGCATCAGAGCAGCTGTGTCAGCCCAAGAGGGGTGCTGGTACCCACTCCTAAATTTTCATCTTTCCCCATGGCTTTTATTATTGACCCTCCAGGAAATTTGGAGTGATGACCTGCTTTCTTGGCCACCCCAGCTTGGTCAGAGGAAGCCACCCCTCATCCTATCCCAGACCCATGCCTGTTACCAGCCTCCCAAAACCACACTCAGTGTCTTTGTCTGGTGGAAATCCTGCCCTTGGTGGGGACGTTCTGCAGCAGAGAAGGCAGATTTGGACAGCAGCCATGAAAGGTGTCCTCATCAGCAAACACAGATGGGGATGGGAAGGGCAAAGGTTGGAGCAGTGTCAACATGCAGGGAGTTTTTGGGGCTTGTTTGTCAGGTTGCTGCTGCTGTGGGTCTAGTTTGGCCCTTTTGAACAGCAGGCAGTTTGGAAGGATTCCTGCATGTGAGAGGTGGGATTGGAGTGCCTGTGGACGGGGAGGGCTTGCACTGCTCTCCAAACCTCCCTTCAGCCCCTGGTGCTCTGGTGGTGTGACACCAGATGGGTCCTTCCTTACCTGCTGCAAAAAGCTCCATCCCAAAGCCCCTCCTGTTCCATCAGGGTCGTTTTCTCCTAGCCCATCACATCGACATCCTCTTTGGGGCTGCCTTTTACTCATTTTTCTAATTAAAAACCCCAACCTTCTGCCTCCCCTGCGAGTGCCAGGCTGTGATTCCTGCCCCTCTCCCTTGCTCTGGGAAGGGAAGGGGGAGCCCAGCACTCCAGGCTCAGCCAGCTTTGAGAGCCAGCAAGGGAAGGGGAGTGGGCTCAGCCCCTGGGGTGGGAAAGGGGTGAGAGGGAGCAGGGAGAGCCCCACTTCCCCCCGTGGCCGGGGTGTTTGCAGAGCGGCAGAGCCTTATGTAAGCGTGCAGGGAGCACGGGACGTGTCCCAGCAGCGCCTGCTCGGGGCTGGGCTGGGGCTGCCTCTTAAATCTTTACCTTAAGGGTGTTCAAAACCAACTTCTTGGTTTGGTTTTTTTTTTTGGTTTGGTTTTTTGTTTTTTGTTTTTTTTTTTTAATTGTTATTATTCTATGGCAGGGTGAGGCATCGGGTTTAACTCCTCTCGCTCTGGCTGAGGGATGGAGGGGGACAGCTGAGCTGGAAGGGCTCCAGGGATGGTTGTGTTTGTGATGGGAAGGGTAGCAAGGCTTTGGGAGCTGCCTGGGAAATTCCATGATTCATGGCTTAGAGCTTTCTTCAGTTTTAAAACAATATGCAGGAGCTGCTTCACTGCAGCTTGCCCTGCCCTGAGGTCCTGCAGCCAGGCAAACACAAGTTTCAAAGTCCCAGAGCTTAAATCTATCAAATTCTGGCCTCTCTCTGGCTGGGGTTGAGGTTTCCTAACATTTCTCTGCTGTGGGAGCTGTGGGAAGGCCACATCCTGATTGCCAGCCAAGCAGAGGGCTTTGCAGGTCTGCTGTGGTACTGTGGGGTTTGGGGTCCCCAATTTCAGGAGGTTTTGGCTCTGCCTCCCACCGTGGTGGTGCTTTGGGGTTGCCACTCAAGGAGCTTCATCACCCCCTGGGCTGAGCTGCCTGGAGGAGCCAGCAGGGAGGTGGCAGCAGCCGGGCAGGGACATTCCTGCCCTTCCCTGGCAGTGCCATGGGAATGTTCTGCGTGGCAGCTGAGGCTGTCTTTGGTACGTGGGTGCCAGGGGCAGTTTGCTCTGGGCAGCCTGATTTGGTGCTGAGGATCTGGATCTGATCCACCTGCTCTGGATTTGAGCCCTGGCTGACACTTGCATCTATAAGTGGCCACATAATCCTCACCTGGATGAAGGTGAGCTCAGATCAAATCTCCTGAATGCAGGGAGACAGATCCAGCTGAGACCTTTGCTGTCTCTCCATTCTTTACTGCAAACCATTCCTGGCTTTTGTGTGCTCCCGCACCCCACAGTTTTGTTTGGGGTCACTTTGATTATTTTAGCTTCAATTATTTCCACGCTGGCAGAGCCTGCTTCTCCTTTTCCAGCTGGAAGCAGAAAACTGGGATGACTTTGAAAGCCCAGGCAAGCAGAGCAGCCCTCTCCCTCCACCTTGATGCCACCAAATGTGGGCTTGAGCAGCTCTTTTGGGCGCTTCCTTGTAACCTCTGGGGACAATGATGTGCTTGACAAGTGCTCCTTAAATCCTCCTCCAAGGTGCTCAGGCATGGAACAGGCACAGAGAGGGGCTCTGTGGGCAAGAAACAACCCAAAATAAAGCTGTTTCCTACCTTTTTGAGAGCCCTTGGCAGGAAAGCAAACAGAGATGGACAGAGCTCCACGAAGGCTTTGGTCTGCAGGGGTGAGCCTGTGCCATTGCTCCAGGTCCTTTATCTGCCTGGCACAAACACTTCATGGACTTAATCCCTGGTGACAGGGAGGTTATCACTGGGCTTTGGTGGGACCACCTGCACAGCCCATGGCGGGGGGGCTTTGTGGTTTCATTTTTTGCAAATATTTTGCCGTGCCCTCGGTGCCACTCTCAAGGCCAGCCCCTGCCAGTGTCCCCACGTCCCCTCTTGCCACGAACCTTGGGGGTGAAACCCTGCAGGTGCAGGGCCTGAGAGGAAAGACACAAAACCCCTCCTGTTTTCTGCCAAACACGGCTTTGGAGGGGGCTTTGCACCTCCAAAATTTCTCCTGTTTTTCGTACCCTGCACCCACCTCCACCCAGCCTGGCAGTGCAGCCCCTCCTGTAGCATAAGAGACGAGACTCAGGGGCTGTTTCACCAAGGAATTCAGCTCTTTCTTTGTCCTTTTGGTAGGTTTTTCACCGTGCTGTGTGAGTTGTTTACTGGAGCAGGTTTCTGCACTGAGGTGATGCTCCCCTCCCGGTGGGCCGTGGCCAAATCCCCTGAACCCCGTCGGGATTTGGCTGCTGAGAGGGTTCAACCCAATCCTTTTGGGAAAGAACACGACCTCCCCAGGCCTGAACTTTCCCAGCAGATCCTGTTTCACCCCTTTAAACCCGTTAGAGCCACAGGCAGGATTTTTTTCTGGGGAGGCTGAGGGCAATTAGGAAATTACCCCGCTCCCCCTCCCCTGCCCTGAAATCCAGCAGGACGAAGCCAAATATTTGCTTTCGGATGGGTGGATTTTGGAGCTGGCTCCACATAAGAGCACCAGGGTGGAGGCTTGAATTTTGGCCGTTTGGGGTAATTGTTTTCGAAGCAGGACCTCCAAGCTTGCTGCTCAGCAGATTCCAAAGCCGTGCCCTGTCACAGCTGGCATTTGCTCCCTTGTTGATGGAAAACAGCCTGCCCGTGGGTTTTTGGGGTGGGATGCACCCTCTCCATGTCTGTACTCACTAGAAAGACTCAATAAAAGGCTGCAGCACCCTTGGTAGCTTTGCAATCCTATTTTTTAATTTTTTTTTCTGCTGTGCTCCAGGCTCTGGAGCAGCAGGAGCCGTGTGTGGCTCTGAAATTGGTCCTGGGAGGTGCCCAGGCCTGCTGGGCACCCTGGGCAGAGCAGCAGAGCCAGTGGTCTAAAAGCAGCTGCTCAATTCAATGCTGAAATCAGATCCTGAAGCTTAAAATTATTCCTCTTTTTTTCTTTTTTCTTTTTTTTTTAATTTTTAACATCTGCTCCTTGTAAATGATTTATAACCCCTCAAAATTTTGTATCTGGAAGTCAAGTGAATGTGTCTCTTAAAAGTATGCCTATCCTTTCAAAATGTGAATTTCTGATTGTTGGTATTAAAAAAAAAAAAATAAAAAGAAAGAAACCTACCCCATATTAGCACACTTTTGTAATTAATGTTTTATGAATGTTGTTTAAAAGATTTGTGTAGAATAAACCAGTTTAAAAAGAAAAAGGGATTTGTTCCTGTGTTTGGTCAGGTCTCTCCTGATGGTTCTCAGCAGCTTTCCCAGATGCTGTCAACTCTCCAGAAGGGCTGGAGAGGCAAGGGTTTATCCTGGGAATTGTTTTTATTCAATGTTTGATGCACCTTGAGGAAAAGCTGGGTTCTGGAACCCAACAGGGGAGATTTTCCCATGAGTTGGAGAAGGGTGACAGCTGAAAGTGGATGGTCCTTGTCCCCCTGAGGCATTGAGAAGTAAAAATGATTTTAAAATCCACCCCTAAGAGCATCTGGGTACCCAGAGGGTGCTCAGGGTGAGCCAGGAGCCTCCTGGATATTTTCCATTCCCCTGGGAGTAGCTTTGGGTCTGGATTTCACCACCCAGCACCTCCAGGGGCTGCAGCATCTTCACTCCGGGGGGGCACCAACACAACCCCAGCACCAGGGCTGTTTTTAAGCACCATGAATATTATTTCTTCCATTAGGTTGAGGGGCACCATAAGGCATTCCAGGTGCCTCCTGCTCACAGTAGAATTAACCATTTTGTCAATAAAAGAAGTTATGGGAAGGTTGGGAAAGATCAGGGATGATAATTCATGAGTGAGGTTACAGAGGCTGTGAGCCACTGCAAACACGGCTTTTATCCAGGGTTTTCTATTAATGATTTGTTTATATGAGGTGTTTTAATTGCCATTAGATGAAAGCTGACACGTTCATTCATTTTATATAACTCAGGTTTTTTGGTTTTTTTTGTTTTTTTTTTTTTTTTAATGTGCACCTCAACCCTTTTTCAAGTTGGGGATATTTACTGCAAATAGTGTTAAAAAAAATAACCATCAGGAGATAAGAGATGGTAAACAGAGATTCAAAGAGGATGAGAGCACAGCAGTGAGCTCCTCCAGAGGACTCTGTGCTGTGCATGCAGGGACAGAGCGAGGAGAGGGAATGCTGCAAACCATCCCTGAGAGAGGGAAGCACAGCCCTTCCCTTACAGGCACCAGAAAAAGCAGCAATTTTAGCTTGATATCAAAACAATCTTCTCGGGATGGCTGGAAATTTGGAGGAGGGGGGCAATTGGGAGGGTGCTGGGGTAAAAGTGGGCTGTGCATCCATGGGGACACTCAGAGAGGTGATGGAGGGGGCACCCCCAGTAGCAGCAGCTCAGCACAGCCCATCCCCACAAATTCCATAGAAATTAATATATATATATATACACATGTGTATATATATATACACATACATATATATATATAATATATATGTGCATCTCCAGAGGTGTGTTTGTGCATGGGCCCACTGGAAATCCCCTCCCAGCTTGGTTGAGGGAGCACCAGTCACCTCCTCCTGCCCTGCCAGGCTGTTGGATCTAGCCCTAATTGATGGAAAAATGGGGGGAAAAAAGCATTTTTCATCAGACAAAACCCTGAGTTTTTCCACAAAAAAAAAAAAAGGCTGTGAATGAGAAAAATCCAAACCACAACAAAATGAAAGGATGTTTTCATTACTGTAACACAGTGGTTCAGTATTTAGATATCTATTTGTACGTTAACATTGAAATATCATGGATTAAACCAAGTTAATTAGATATAATAGCTGATATTTGTGCCACGAGACACATGTGTGTTTTCCACATTAAATATACATAATGACAAGTATGTTTTATATAGCAAATATGAGCCACATGTCAATGTGTGGTATTAATGTAGTGGTTTTAATTACGTATGATTTAGACCAATATGTGCAAAAGGCATCTTTCTATCAATCGATTTTTTAAGTTTACACATAGGTTCAGACACAAATAAATATATCTATGGATGTATTAATTTAATAGGTTTAATTACGTATGATTTAGACCAATATGTGCAAAAGGCATCTTTCTATCGATCGATTTTTAAAGTTTACACATAGGTTCAGACACAAATAAATCCATCTATGGATGTGCAGTGTGTACACGAGCTGGGCACTGCTGTGCCCGGCCACTGCTCCTCTCCCCGCCGCCTCTAAGCTGGGTTTGTTTTCTTTCATTGTCTTCTTCTCCATCTGTTTTCTTTTTTGCATGACTTAAGGATTATAATCCTTCAGGGAAAAAAAAAAAAAAAAAGAAAAGAAAAGAAAAAAAAAAGAAAAAAAAAAAGAAAAAAGCAAACTCTGCATTTGCAAGCTCCTTTGAAGGGCTGGAAGGACGCACTGAGGAGTGGCAGGAGATTTTTTTTTTTTTTTTAATATCATCCCCGCGTTGAAATGCAAATCTTTCCTAGAGCCGTTGCTTCTCTGTCGTTATTCAAAGCAACAATTTGGGAAAGATCCCTTCCCGAGGGTGCTGCAGGCACACCCAGGCTGGGCAGGGTGGATGGGCTGGACTCTCGGGGTCCCTGTGCCCCCAAAAGCATCTCCCGAGGGAAGGAGAACACAGCGGGATGGGCTCGGGATGGGCGCTGCCCTTCGGTTTGGGGTTGGGGCTTTTTAAATGCCGGGGAGAAACCGCAGAGCAAGGAAACGAGGATCCTGGGTGAGATCTTCGGGAAACACGGCCCAGGAGAGGGGGGAAAGGAGGGGGAAAGGAGACCCCAAAGCATCAGCAGCACCCCGGGGTGGGGGCAGAAATCCCTAGGGATGCGGGAGCGCAGGAATCCCTGGGGATGCGGGAGCGCAGGAATCCCTGGGAATGCGGGAGCGTGGATCGCCTTTGGAGTGTGAATCGCCTTTGGAGTGAGTGCGAGCCCTGTGCCGGCCGGGGCTCGGGGCTGTGCTGGCTTTAGCCGTGCTCTCTGTCCTGGCACAGCAGCCGCATTAAAGGAATCTCTCCCAATCCATCACCTGCAGCCCGCCCTGGGAACACCAGCGGCGTCCGGGGGATTTTTGGGCAGGGTGGTGCAGAAAGCCCCTCCCGTGTTCCCCCCCCCCCGCCGCCCTGGCAGGCTGCAGCTATTGTTCTGGCACGCTCCTTTTCCGCGATTTTGTGCCTATAAATCGGCTCCCGTCTCATCTGGAGCATCGCTCAGGCCGGCCCGGCCCCGGTGTACGTGGCCGACATCGCACATCGTCCCAGCAGCGCCTGCCGCCCTCCTGCTCGCCCCCCCGGGACCCACACTGTGCCCCCCAGCCCCTCCTGGACCTGCTCTGCATCCTCACAACCACCGGCACCTCACCCGTTCTCTTCCTCCACCTGTGCTGATGTTTAATCCCACTCAGATGAGCACAGTTCAAAAGCCTTTTTTTTTTCACCCTTCAGTTTTCCTTCGGTTTAATTCCCCTCCTCTTTCTCTTCCCATCCCTCTTGTCCTTCACCCCTTCCCATCTTTTCCACACTCACCTTTCCCTCCCGGTCATGTCACGCTTTTAGGGAAGATGGAAGCAGCACTGCCGGATGCCAGCTGGCAGTGAGTGGCTCTCAGGGCACTTCCCAGCCTCTTCCATCCCATAAACATTTCAGTTTCTTTAGATGTGTCTTTACAAACCAAAACACAACCATCCCAAAGGTGCCAGCAGCAAAGGCTGAGTCATTTCCAAGTTTATTTAGGATTTATTTAGTTTAGTTTAGCAGTACCCAGAGAGATTAACCTGTTTCTTCCACTGCATCTTTTCCAGCCCTTCACCTGCATGGTGAGCAGTGAATGATGCTTAGGGCAGGCACACACTGGTCCCACCTCCATTTCATAAATCCCTGCTCTGGAGAGGAACTTTGTGGGCTTCTGAAATGAAGTTATTTCGAGGTTTTTACCCCTATAACCCCTCTGGTACCTCCAAACCCACTGCCAAAGTCTGGCTCTGCAGACACACGGCAAACCCTGGGGTTTGGGTCTGGAGTGGTGCCAGAGCTGTTCCACTGCTCTGAAAAGAAGGATTAAAGATGGTATTAAAGCCAAGAAACCAAACCAGACACTTCGTCCTTCATGGCATTTTCTACAGGAAACAACAAGCAAAGCTGATGCTCCACAGCTAAAATCCACTGGCCTCAAACTTTCAACCTGGAGAAATCACATTCTGCAAATGCATCCTGAGAAATCAAACCAGTGTGAACACATGCCTGCTGAACACCAGGAGCAGGGCTGGCTCCTCTCCAGGGGCACGGGGAATGTGCTGCAGCCCAGCACTCCCAGCACAAGGGTACAACCTCCTTGCAAGCCTGCCTTTTCCTTGGAATCCCAGAACTCTGCTGGTGTAGGGTGCCAGAGCTCAAGGAACCCTCCACAAATGTGGGATGAAGTAATCATTGTTGAGGGGACCTGACGCCTGGATTTTCACATGCTCGGCTTAGCAGGGGATTTATTCAGGGCCACAGTTGGAGCATGTGGCAGCAGCATCTCATTAGTGTCACAGACAATGCCCAGCCAGTCCAAACTGAAAAGTAGGGTTAATTTTCCCTATGTAAATGTATTGTAAGGGTTTAGGGAGCCATAACACAGCTGAGTTTAGATTTATGATGTTAAAAGTCCCAGAACAGGTTCAATCACTCTTGAAACAGCTGGGAAGGGCAAGGAGGAGCAGCCTGTGCTGTTCTTCCCCCCCTTCTCTTTCCAAACACTCCACCCCACTGAGAAGGGGTCAGAAAAGGGGAGAACCCCCAAAAAGGATGGCTATTCCTACCCCCCCGTGGCTCTGAGATGCACAAGGTCACAAAATATCACCTTTCTCCTCCCCCCCAGCAGCAAGACCAGTGAAACAGCCAAACACATTCCCCTGAGAAGGTCTGGATGTACCATGGAAATATACCCTGAAGGGAGGAGTAAGACAACTTAAAAGGTTACAGAGTTTAAGCACCAAGAGGGAGGAACAAGGTTATATAAAGTTTTACAGGTCAGGACAAAGACCGCAAATATATTAAAGAAAATAAACAGAGGGGTGAAGTCAGCCACACGTGAGAGCCAAGGCTCTTTAAGCAATTGGGGGGTGATCAAGAGTTTTTGAGGAACAAATCCAGGGTTACCCAAATTGAAGGAGATCCTACAGGGAGGGAGATGAGGGGCTGGAGACAGCTACCAGGCAAAGAGCTCCTGATACATTCCTGATACACTCCTGATACAGAGTGTGGGAGTCACTCCATCAATAAAGCCACTGAAATCAAAGCTAACACCTGTGTTAACACCCAGTTTCAGACTGAACTGAGCACTCAAAGAGCAAGAAGCATGTGGGAATGAGTAAAAAACCCTTTATCCAAGAGCTCTCCCTGGAGAGTGAAGCTGGAGCAGAATCCTGACTCCACACATCGCCCCCACAGCTTGTCCTTGCTGGAGAAGAGCATCACTGGCAGTGCTGAGGAGCATCAGCCCAGCTGTGACACTGAGCCCCTGCCCTGGCACCCCAAATGTCCTTTTTTCAGGGACACAGCACCTTCCTGTCCCTCCTTCTGCACAAAGGCCATCGCTCTGCTCTCGGTGAGCAGCTCCCACTTCCTACGCGAGGAACGGGACTGAGGGGAGGGAAGCACAGATGATAAATACAGCTCCCCACACCCTAAAAAACTTCCTTCCCACTCCACTAAGTGCACATACCTCAGCTGCTAATTTTAGGATGGAGCATTAAGCCACATGTGAGATTCTCCTGGAATCCTGGCAGGATTTGCAGGGAGACTCAGCCCTGCACGGGGCCCTGGTCCCGATGAGCACCTGCAGTCACAGCTTTTCCCTGGAAAATAACTTGTAGATGCTGCTTTTGTATCCTACATTAGCCACTGCCAGATTTACAAAGTCTGGGACATAGAGGGATTTATTTCTTCAGTTTATGTCCTAATGCAATACATTCTTCTAAGAAGTTAATTCTGTACCATTTCAGCTCCCTCCTTTCTGCCTCAAGGGGAAAGGTGTATGAAGGAAATAAACTCCTGCCACATCCACGTACTCCAGTGCATTCCCACCATAAGAATAAACCCAAGGAGTGATGATCAAGCACAAAATGAACGCTTCATGCATTTTATTGAGTCTATTTAAATTTGCGTTATAACACCTTACACAGGGAACAAACTCCTCCTAAGTGTTAGCTGGCAAACCTGGTCAAACTGTGCCCAACAACCTCTGAGTACCACTTTGTATTAAACAAGTCCAGTACGAACAAATGTAAAGCACTGTACAAAAAAAACCCAAACAAAGAAACAAAAACCCCCCCAAAATTAAGGAAAAAACAATAAAGTGTTACATTCACAGTGGAGTTCAGGGCTTCCCAACCAATAAGGCTTCCCAGCAGACTGAAATTCAGAAAGGGGCTTAAATATTGTAGCTAAAGGGAATAAAACCAGCTATAAATGAAATAAATTCAATGGTATGTTTCCCCGTAAGAAAAAGGAGATACAGTCTGTCTGAGAGACTGGGAAGCCCTGGAATAACAGATGCAAATCTCTTTTTTTAACACACCACCACTTATTTGTACTTTGGGTACGTTACCATTAATTGTGTCTCTTCAGCCTCCTGCTTCCCCCTCTAAGCCGAGGGTAAACAAAAAGCCTACTGTACACAAGGGCTGGAAATATTTCTGAAGTTGTTATAAATTCCCTCCGTGTGGCTCCCAGCCAAACTTCATCCAAAGCTCCTCCTCCCGGGAGAAGGCAGAGGAGCAGACAGACATTTCTGACAGCTGGGCTCCTCCTGGTCTCCTCGCCTGTTCACACAGACCTTTCCCAAACCAGGACACCACTCCCATGGACACAACGATCCCAAATTAAGGCTGAGACGAGGGATGGAGGCTTGTGCTGCGGTGTGAAGGTTCCAAACCCTCCCAGCCTTACTGCATCTCTTGTCACCCCTGCATTATCCATCCCCTCATTGTTAGGATGAGCTCGCTGATTTGTGTTTATCCACCGCGGATCCACACGGGAAAGGGGCATTTGGAGTCCCACATTTGCATAACCCAGACAAGGGACAGGAAACTGGGATGCCACTCATTATGGGCCATTGTGCCAGCTCTGGTGGGAAACCCCTTCGTCTGCAAGTCGACACAATGGACAATTACAGCTCCTTCAGACCCGGAGGATGTTGTGTCCTGCAGCTGCTGTGGCTTCCTACAAAAGGCCTTTAAAATTCCCTGATTTCTTATGCATGAAATACCTACACAATGAAATCGTTTTTAGAACAACTCAAATGCCTCCAAGGTCTCTGCAAAAAACCCGACTTGTTCGAAGAAATAAAAAATATGCACGTGAAAGGGAAATCCAACCAGCACCAGGAACTGAGTCTTTTCACAGATAAAGCCCCAAAAAAAAGAAAAATTAAAGTGAGCACCCAAAATCTGTGTTGGTTCACAACGTGAATTAAAATATGAACAGAAACTCGTAACGAATGTAATTATTAAAACCGTGTGTTTGTCACAAGGCTCTGGCCCGGTGAGCCCTGTCAGTGCTGTGGGTACGGGTCTGTCCTGTCAGACAGGAATGAAGCTCACGCATTCCCAGCAGGAGTTTGGACATTTGGGGAAAAAAAAACCCACTGAGTCGGACAATGCCAAGGAGAATCCTTCGAAAATAAAGTCGAAGTTGCTGATGGTGCAGGATGGCGCTGGCGCTGAAGGCAGATCCCACACGGTGGCACTGTGAGCCAGCCCACAGCGCACAGGGCTCTGCCTCTCCAAAGCCAGCATTCCTGCCAATCAGGCCTAGGAACCTGCCAAAACTCGCTCTTTTAACCCTTCATACCCCTCCAGGCACGACTGAAGATGCTGCATCCCTCCAGAAATTTTTAAAAAAACCCAAAAAACACAGAGAGAAGAGCTAAATACACATGTTCGCTATCAAAATAATTCATGAAATGTAAATTAGTCCAATTATGAAAGCGTTTCACATTTTGTAAGCAACTGAAATGTTAATATTGGCTTTTCCTAACTCCAATCTAAATTTAGATAAATAGAAATTTAATTACCCTAATTAACTGAGCTACAAAAAGAAGTTTTTTTGCTGCAGACAACGAGCCCCCAGCCCCTTTAGCACAGTCAGCGCTGCAAAAGGCAGAGAAACCACAGAGAACGCTCAACATCTCCCAAACTGAGATTAAATTATTTGCTCTTGGTACCGTTTGGGAAACCTCCAAGATTTTATTAGTTGCTCTCGTTACAGAAAATGTTAAGACATGCTGTAAAGCTGTAACAAAACTGTGAGGGCAGTTCTAGCAAGGTGGAAATTCCATGGAAAAGGTGGGGTGACAGGTACCACAGCCATGCTTTGTGTGGCTTTGGGATAATGGGCTCCGTTCCTGGTGGTCACCAGCTCTAGTCTGAAATGAACATCTCTGACTTTCAACATCTAACACAGTCCTCATGTAGAGAGGTTTTTTCCTTCTAATTCTACGCTCTGCAAGCCTGGAAACTGCAGCTGAGAGCAAGTATTTGCTCTGTGAAATTCAGAAGTGTTATTTTGCTGTGAAATCTTGGCACGGAGAACCCAGCACCCAGAATCAACAGCCAACTCCGATTTTACAGTGATGTGTGTCCAAGGAGAAAACCAAACCCGAGAGCTGACTGATTGTTCTGTTCCCAAGGAACCCTCGTGTTCCCTCTGCCATGGTGGCGTGTCCCACCAGGAGGAAAGTGAGCTCAGCAGCCACTCAGGGTTTCCCACTGAAACAACAGCACAAAATGCACATGGAGGAAAAAAAAAAAAAAAAGGAATTTTGGCATACTGTAGAATCCTGAACTATCTGATGTTAAAATGGCTTAGAGCAGTGATTACAGTTTATGTACCCACCACTATAAAACACCAAAAATGTGTTTTAATTAGGAAAAGAGATAGGCCAGCTTTGGTTTTGTCATCTGAGGAACAAGTAACATTTCCCATCTAGCCAGCAAGAGCAGCTCTTCTGACCCTTCAGAACTACTGCCCTGGAGGGGAAATAAATAAAAACCACTTTCCCATTGCACATATAAGCCAGGCAAAACCCCAAAACCTTAGATAATAAACCAAAGGAGTCACTGAGAGTGAAGGATGTTTCCCCACACACACACTCTGCTGAGAGTTGAGGTGCATGCACCAATTGTCAATTGCAACATGGCATGTATGTAATTTTAAAAGTAAATTCATTTTCAGTCTGTCCAATAGGAATATAAAGAGCTTCTTGAGTTTTTACTGTTACTCTCAAGAATCTGCTGCACATTTCAGTGCATTCACTTTTAAATATAACCCAATACTAATGATGTGCTTTCCAGTTATTCCCTGTGGCTACCAACACCAGACCACTCAACACACCCAGAGGTTACCAAGACAGTTAAGCTCGTGAAGAATTAAAAAGCAACCTGTCCATACTTGTTTGCTGAAGTTACAACATTGCCTCAAAAATTGAGAGCAAAAGCTGATAGAAAAATGGGGCATAAACCTCAGTGGGTTTGTATTATTCCATAACTGCAACCATACCAAGAAATAACCAGCCATTAGAACAGTTTCTAATTTTTTATCTTTTTTTTTTTTTTTTTTGGTGGCATTACTCAGCCAAAACACTGCAATTATAACATTTACTTTCCGGTTTTTTAAATGCAATTAAATGTCTAATCCAACTGTTTTTATGTTACAGTAGCTGTTCACATAAATAGTACAGATATGCACTGCTCTTGACAGGTACACAGTCACAAAAGCAGCTCTCTTGTGTTCAGTTTGCTCTCTGTGTGGTGGGGTCTGTATGAAAAGCATTCTTGATTTCCAAGCATGGTACAATTTTAATTCTTAATGCATTAGTACAACAGTGCATTGGAAAAGTACTGAGCTTCTACAAAAAAGCTTTACAATTTTAAAACAGATTTGTTGGTTTTTTTCCTTTATTTAAACAAGCATAGGCAATTCTTATATTTCCACAACAAGATAAATATCCCAATTATGCTAACAGCTCATCCTACAGCGTGCCATAGTGATGGGGAAAGGGCTAACATTAGTGTTATTTACACAGACATGTCCAATATTAACCCAGCAGGAAAATTAAAAGTATGTTCAAATGTGCAATTAAATTCTTTTTTTCAGAGAGTTGGATTTCTTGCAAAAATTCCTCTATGACTCATGGACACTGAGCTGGGATAACTTCTCAAAGAACTCCTCAGAAGCACAATCTTGAGGACAAACTGTTTATTGGACTGGGATGGCAAGGGCTGGGCAGGAGAAAGAAAATACTCTTCACAAAAGAAAAAAAAAAAATTTTGAAGTGGGGAGATGCCTTTGGACAAGTGAAATTGAACACCCAAAACCGACTAGACTCAAAAAACCTAATTAAAGAAATTTTCCAATTCCCAAAGCTTGAATCCAGAGAAAATGCTTCAATGAGGGAAGATTCACTCCGAGTCATTACTATACATTGAGGTACCACTCAAAAAGTGGCCATAAAGGAAGTGACTTCTTTGCCCATCACTATCACACCAGCTGCCTGGCCATTTGCTCAGCTCTCCTCTAGACAACGCTCTCTCTGTTCCCAGAAGCCAGGACTGCTCTGCGGCAGATGGGGCAGGTGGAGTTCTCCGACAGCCAGCGGTCGATGCAGTGCACGTGGTACTCGTGTGAGCACGGCAGCTTGCGGAGCTTGTTGCCCTCCGTGTACTCCGTGATGCACACACTGCAGGTTTTCAGAGCGTCACTCTCACCAAAATTCCTCATGGCTAGGTTGTCGATTTGTTCTTTGGTGAGTCCCCTCGGTTGGTCATCATCGTCTTCGTTGAGTAGGAAAAACTGTGCAAGGCTAAGGAATGGTAGAGAACCACTTTCTTCAAAAGTGACTGAGCCCCTCATGTTGCGGCCTTCCCGCCTGGCACCAGAGGTTGAACTAGCCTCGTGCCCACCCTCGTACACCTCCCCTGAGCTAACATCCGCATTCTCACTGCCCGAGGTGCCCCCGCCTCCGCTCTGCGGCTCAGAGGGCTCCACGTTCTGATTGGGAGCCGGCCCACTGGGATCTGCATCGCTATCACTGTACATGAAATAGCTGAGCTCCCCAAAGCCTGTCATGATCTGCCTCAGCATGGTCTGGATGGCCACCGAAGTGGTCTCGCTCAGGCCCGTGTTTAAGATCCTGCGGATGGGAATCCTGATGGTGCTGACGTAAGTTCTGACCCCGGCCCGCTCGGAGCGGGAGAAGGTGCGCCGGAAGCCCCCACGCTCACTCTCGTAGGTGACCGTGTTGTTGGGGGTCTGCGACCGGGACCGGGTCCTGTTGGCGATGCTGTCCCGCTGCCGGTACTCGCCCGGCCGGACTCTTCTCACCTGCAGGTCAAGCACTATGGTGGGAGGCCTCTGTCCAGGAGCCGTGGGCTCGCTGGTGCCCGTGGTTTCTGAAGAACCTGCTGCTTGGGGAGCAGGCCTCGTTTCAGGGGGGGAGAACAGAACTGCATTTTCACTTGGCACCTCAGTCCCCGCTGTGTGCTGCCTTAACGTCACGTGCTGCCTGGTTCTAGAGCTGCCCTCAGCCTCGCTGGCTGAGGAGTGGTCAAGAGTTTGAGATGATGTGCTGTGATGAGACCGGCGAGGGGCCTCACTCCCTGCATTAATAGGTGACCTACTTCTATCAGTCCTAGCCCGCGTCCGCCGCTGTTCTGGACTCCTACTCCTGGCTCTCCTCTGCCCTCTAGGAGGGGAAGCCTCCTCAGCCGTCAGCTCCTCCGCACTGCTCCTTTCTGATCCAGGCTGCCTTATAGATGGTGATTCAGACCTTGGAATTTCAGAGTCACTTTGGCTGTTTTCCAAATCCTCCCCATTAGAAGGCTCTACAGATGGCTCATTCTCAGTTTCTGGATTCGTGTTCCCATTATTACGGTTGACATTTATTTCCAAACTGAATCTGAAGTCTCCACTATTTGGGTTAGTCCGGCTCACTGCTCTCCAGGACTGGTTTCCTCGCTGCCCGCTTCGTGTTGTATTTCCAGTCTGTCGGACTGAATTAAGCCAGTCTATTATAGAATCTCCATTTGAAACATCTTCTGCGGACTCTGCACCTGTGAAAAAGACAGGGAACTACCAAAATTAGAGTACTGAGCTAATTTTGGAGCCATCTTTTCCAAGAACATAATTGCTTAGCTTAACAAGTGATAATTTAGAAGTGCTGAATCCTACCAAGTGCTACTGCGGTTTCACAGGCAGTGTGACAATTCTGTAACTACCAGAGCTCTTCTAAGGGAGCAGGAGTGGACATTGCTCTAATATGGACAGATAGGCTGCAGCCATCACAGAGCAAACAAGTAATCAAAAGAACATGTATTTTCTATCATAAGTAAATGGAAAGTCACATGTCAGGTGTCATAACACATCAGTATTCTGTGTTTTCCTTTCCAAACAATTAAGTGATCTATCGACCATGAAACAGAGAATTAAGTTTGTCCTGAGCCTTCATCTGCAGAGCTTTATACCAAATCTGTCTCACTGAAGAATGAACCCCAGTGGTCAGCTCTGAGCATCCTCCACCAATCTCTACAAAAGGGTGACAACAAAAGCAATGCAGCATCTTTGGAAGGGAAGAGTGGTGATTTAAAAAAGAGGGATCGCCAAAAAGCATCCCAGAAGGGAGCAGACAGAAAGGCAATCTTAGAAAAAATGAAATTAAAAAAAGAAAAAACCTGAACAAAACCTTATTTTGATAGAAGTAAGAGATGTGTTATGAATGAAATCTGTCCCAAACTGACCTCTGCAGCAGATACCAGACATAAGGTTCACTGAGTTTTGAAACAAAGCTCACCTTGCACCTGCCTAGGCTTAACTTGTTCCACTCCTGCACTCAAGTTAAGGTCCGTACGGGGTGCTAAAGTTAAGAGTTTTCACAAATACTGTATATACCTCTATTCTCATCACTGTTTTGCTGTGGCGGACCTTCTTTAACTTGGTGTAGCCTTCTCAGCAACTCTTCTTCAGTAATTTCACCTTAGAAAATAAGCAAAATTTTCCAAAAATATTTCCAAATCATATATGTATGGCAAGCATTAACAAAAGCTTCTAAAGAAGGGACAAGCCACTGCTTGCCTTCTGTCTAATTAAATCCTGCCATAATGGCACTGCCAAGCACGTTGCTAAGTGGAAGTTCAGACACTTCAGTACTGTTGTCCCAGTAAGTCTTCCTGAAGCTGAAATATCCAACAGTTTCATCCTATTCAAGAGAGATGTGCTCTCTGGTTCTGTAATCTGTACATCTGAGCAGCAATTTTTGCCATCCTACACCCATTAGAGTGTCCAGAGTGAAATATTTGAGGTCAACACTTCCATAAGCAGGAAAAACTTTAAATTACTTCAGTCATGGTTTGAATTAGGTATCAACCTATAAGAGGAAATTTAATGAGTTAATTGAGAGCTGACATCAAATTGCCCATACAGAATCTCATACCAGACTACTTACCCTGGTTGCAAACTCCTAACCTCACCAGCACAAAATCTGCACGCAGACACTTAAAGGGGATTTTTTTTTTGTCCATCTAAGGGTTCATAACTGGAACTGGGTCGAATCTGGGAGTTCCTGCCAAGTTGTGCAAACACCAGACTTTTTTATCTGATGAATTCACACCATCCTATGTCTCCACAAGTCAAGATACCACTTGAATTTAAATGTGCACAAATTTGCAAGAAGCTATTTCCTACCATGGAACACAGCTGCAGCACACAGACGGGTGAAAGGGCTCCAGGAGAACAGAAAATGACACAAATTACCTACAAGCAACTCTGGCAGGATGGACAAAGGCAAGCACTACCTACCTGGTGTTCCTAGCAAATTGTTATCTCTCATAAGCCTGTAGTCCTCCTCACTCAGGTTGTTCACAAACTGATAGAAAGCTTCTTCTCGATCTAACCGATCCAGCTGGCTCTGACGTTGGGCTTCTGATTGATCAATACTTCCTTTATCACCAGAATCTGAGCTTTCCATCTTGATGAGTAGAAGAGTACCTAAAAAAGGAGAGAACAAAGCCTTCATCAAGAGCAGTGAAATATAGCATGGAATTGAGGCACGTTTGCAATGGAGAGTGAAGTACAGGATAAAGCAGTTTGCTAATGAAGCTTCAGATAGGATCAGGTTCATCACCACAGGGATCAAAACCAAAGCATGAACCTCCTCAAGAAGTACAAACAAAACTGATGCCCATCATTACCAGATACTCAACAAAGCAGCAAGTTGAACACAGAATATGATCTGCCATAAGCCTTAGCCCATCTTTCCATTCACATAGTAGGTGACCCTGATTATCTGCTTTTTGCATAAAATATTCCTAATATCCCAACTGCCTCTCCAAGCAGCCTTACAGAAGTGTAGTGGAAGGCATAAGCCATCCTTGATCATGCTCTCTGAGCACAGGATTATATGTTCCCTGCTTTTTCCTACCTGCTGCAGAAACACCCTCTTCACCATCCAAGTGAATTTTAACAGAATTAAGTGGTTATGAAGAACTCAAATAAAGAAGATGCTATGGAACCCTGTGCACAAAATAAAAAGGAAAGGTTCTCATTCCCTCAAAAAACAGAAAGAGTTTGTAAAATCGACTTTATAGTTTCACATCAAGAGAGAAATTTGCTTTCAAGTTTCAGCTTTTACTGCACTACTGATGTTGATGAGCAAATTTCCAAGACAAAACTCCAGCATATACCAGGTACACCAGTGCTTTAAAGAGCTGTCTTCTAGGTTGCATATTTTTAAATATAACCTTCTCATACTGTTTTTCATTTGGATGAAATATTTGACAATGTCTCTCTTTCAAGGAAAATAATCGATGAATGCCATGTCTGTATCTGATAAATATTATAAGGAACACATGCAAATGCAGGAGACATTCTGGCACTGGCTGTGCCATTCAAATACATCAAATGAAGATAAAATAACCAGTTTCCTTGATCACTCTGCCTCACTATTCACAGCACCAAGAATTTTCCTGTACAACTGGTAGAATCTAGTTACTCAGAGAGGTGATTAAGAAGCTAATCCTCTGCATGCTAAAAAGCTCTGCAATAACATTCCCCATCAGAAAACATTCCTTTCATTTAAACGATACTTCATGTGACATGGAAATACTGGAAGAATAAAGCTTTTCTGCTTCTCACTGGAAAACTTCCAACACTTAGACATCTGTCTAGTGCAAAAAGCATCTTTTTTTGGTTTGTCAGCACAGCTGTCAAGTCAAGACTGCCCACAGTTTACATTAGTGCTTCTCCAGAAGAGCAGCACTGCATGATCTCCACGGGCACTTTATTTCAGCTTGCTAGGATGAAAATTAAAGTGCACCAATGACCTCTGTGTGTAGCACTAGAAAAATTCCACAGGATAGGACATCCTATTGTAGACTTGCAAATTATGAAACTGCTGTTCTGACCCTCTTTGTCTTCAGTTCTGATGCAGCAGAACTTGATTTTAAGTTAATGATGTTAACTTATTGCCACTCGGTGCTGTTTGGTTCTTTGAAGTTCTGCCATTTTACCAATTACACCCTTTTTTCAGGAACCAGGAAGCAGCAGCAATTACCAGGGTCACTCCTGAGTCAGATGAGAGCCCGTCAGCTTTCTCTGCATTTCTAAATCCCCGGTGCAATCCAAAGACTGCAGACTGGCATGTGACGTGTTGTGTTCTGTGACGTGCTGTTGAACACCGATAAATGACCCCATTCACAGGACAGTTGAGCAATAGTTTCTGCAGGTGTGCTCAGCTCTGACCCGGCTCACTAAGGAAATCTCTGCGCCCTTCACATGCCAGGCACGTATTTCTAATGAGAACACAGCTTCAATCAACTTTTTACAAGCTTTCTGTAGCAGAATTATTACTCCAAATAGCATCACTTAAAGACATGCTGGAGAAGATACTTTTAAAAGCAGCTCTCACTGGTTCTGGTAATATCTGAATAAAAGCCTCAAGCAGAACAAGAGACTTGCATCCAAACTAAAACCTTGAAAGATGCATCAGTTCTTTGGGAATACACATCAAACCCTAACCAGCATTCCCTTTTTTGCAATAACAATGACATGAAGTCGAAAACAAGAATAAGAAAATAAAGACAAGTAATAAGATGCTAAGGGCCAGGAGCAGCAGTAAGTTTTGTAAAATATTTTACCCCAAATGACTGCCATGGGATTTGATGACTTGGAAACGCATGGGATGTCTTCAGAAAGATGGCAATATCAACACCTGTGTAAGCACCGGACTAATTCTTCAACAGCTTTTAAAAAAGAAAGATGCCCTATGCATACAAAACATAACACTTGTTTACTACTTATTTACTACTTTCCTTTTAACTGAAAATTCCAGTGCTTGCAGGCACCTTGGCTATCTAATGCCTATGTGATTCAAAGATTTATGTCTATTCCATTTCAGAAAATGAAGGGGCACCATTCTTGATCAGAGAAAAAGGGAGAGTCAAAACAAGTCAAATGCAGGGGGAAAAAATTAAAAATCTCTTTTTTACCAACAGAGCTGATGTACAGTTCAATGGGTGATTCTTTAGGAAATGTTTGCAATTAAGTCAGTACTACTTATTAAAAGGAGGGTTTGCTCCTCTTTTCTTCTCCATCACCTCTTATCTTCCCTCTTAAACCATAAAATCAGCTAATGATCAAGAGTTTACTGTTAAGAAAAAAGCCTCAGAGGTAGGATCTTGAATGAAGAATTTCATTTACATGAGGACTATTTCAGCTAGTGACAAATTGCTGTATCTGTACTGCAAGCTACAAACAGGTTATACCAGTCTCCTGTATCCTGATTTCAGAACCCAGAAATGCTGTGAATCTCTATGGGATGTTTACACTGATGGAAATACAGATGGCAAAGAAACAAAGCAACAACACATTCTCCCTACCTGACTGCTGACAGCAAATGGGATGATAACTCTTCAAACCAGAGCTCAGATATTAAAACCAGTAAATGAAATCCATGGTTTTTACCCCAAGGCTTCTGCTGCTTTCTATCTCCTCCCTGTGCACTCAGCTCTTTGTGCACATTGTCCAACATAAGCCTCACCTCCCAGCCCGCTGCAGAGCTCTCATGGCCACACTGAACTTACTGGAATGTTTAGGCTGCTCCTGCCTCAGCACAGCTCCACAGAGCCCATCTGGCTGGACAGCAGGATTTCCATGGTGGGAGTTACCATGGCTCTGCACAGAGAGGCAGAAATAACTTGAAGATCTGCCCCTCAGGATGCTGCTCTCTGCTCACACCCTGCAGACAATTAAGACTGGTTGAAGGAAGTCAGTAATACAGGGAAGCCTGATGAGGGAAAACCAACAGGTGTACTATTAGCTTACAACAAAATAACCAACATTTGGTTATCTAATAAGCAGGTATGGTTCAACCCTTTTCTTTCTTCTAATGTAAGGCTTTGTTCTTATCCAAGCAAAAAGATTCAGAATTTCCTCCTTTAGTGTCCTTCCTTGTCAGCACTGAGTTGACACAGGGTGGGGAAGGTCAGAATCACGAGCAGGAAGTTCAGATCTACTGGTTATTGCAAACTTCATCTGAGATACCCAGATACGAAAATCTCTTCATGGGGAAGTGAGGGGGTGACCACCTAAAGATCACACAAAGCAAAAGAATCAGAGATAGGATAAACAATTTTCTCCTTTAAAAAAAAAAATTCTTCAGCAGCTGAATTCCCTGACAGCATAAGTACAGTGAATTCTTAATTGGTGTTACCATCCTGCCACAAATCAGAAAAGTATCTTCCCTGCAGTTACGCTTCAACAACCTCAGAGATTTCCAAGCACAAATGACTGCCTGTCTCCCCACTGCTGCTCCAGACTGCAGTAAGCCCACAAAAGCTATTGTTTGTTACATTCTTTTATTCAAGAGGAAGTAATACCATGTTTTTTTTGGATAGAGACAATTGAAGAGCACTGGATATTCCCTCAATAATGCAAAGTTATCATTCTTACAGCATAAGAAATATTTTGTTTTCTTGCATGCCAGGTTGTGTGTAAACTAAATCGAGTCAGGAATGTGCTACTGCCTCAAATCTACTGGGACATCAAGCAGGGATATAACATGTGTGTGTCACCCATTTACCTTGAACAGTAACACAGCCTATATTGCACAGCACTTGGGGACAACAGGATACTTCCCAGAAAAAGGACTAATGGACCATAATGCACAGTAATAAATCTCTAGCTCTTCCTCCTTCAATAATGTGCAACATCTCCTGACATTAGTTATCTATATTGAACACCAAGACACTACCGTAGCCTGCATTCCTGTTTTTTTTTATATTTAAAAGAAATCCCATAAAACATTAGAACTCTCATTAAAACAACTAGGCAGAACTTAAGAAAATCTGACAAACCCTGAAATCACTCACTGGCAGGGTTAAATGAAAAAGCGATACCTTAAAATTAAAATCTTCCTTAGATTTATGAGGCAAGCCTCAAATTTTAATGGGACAAGGCACAGAATTTAATTAAACTGAAAAAACAACTCAGCTGCTCATGAGTCAGGTGTGCAGCAGAACTCCCCCATGTCAGTGGTACAGGTATTTCAACCTCACCTGAGAATCTCTCGTGCCCTGTATGGCAGGAATGTTTCCTGAGTTACCTCACGTCCCAGCAACACAGTTAATACCTCTGGATAAACAAAAAAGAGGATGGCAGTGTGGGTGTTCCAGAGATGTCCTCAGCAGAAGGCCAACTTCTCATCTATGATTCATACCCCCATCTTAATTAGCTACTTCAACCGGTAGAGCACCTTGCTCACTTGCAGGCTGCAGAACTGATCAAACCCTTGGACTAAAGGAGTGACTCTGGATGGAAGCCAGAAACACTGATTTGTTTGCTTTGGGTCGTTAGAGGCTATTTTCCCTGCTCAGCCTGCAGCGAACATGCCTCAAAGGCACTTCAGCTCAAGAGAAGCACAGCACAGCTGCGTGTCCAAGCGCTTTCCACGAACTGTGACTTCAGCAGCTCTGACGTGCCATGGCAGCACGGCCCCAGCCAGCCCTCGCTCCAATTCCGTGTCTCAAATGACACAGGAACAGCAGCTAGAACAGGCAGTCCTCTTACTCCGGCCCCTTCAAGCACAAACAGAACCCACTCCACACACAGCACTCATCCAAACCACCCCACCTCATTTTCCTAGAAGAATTCAAAGTTTAAAAACAGTTTCCATGCCAGTCAGTATCCAATTTCTCAACTGGAAATAAGACATAACAGAAACTACATTTTCATCTTAAATATTTCATCACTCAAGTCTGCAAGCTCAAAAGCAGAAGCAAAAATCTTTCAGTGAATCCCATCATTAAAGGAAAAGGACATCCTAAGACAGTGAAATGAAAGTCATATATCTGCATTATACATGGAGCTTCATTATGTCAAGTTTGTTTGGCTTTCTCTTTTTGTGCAGGTGCACAAGTTTCCTTTTGTGATCACACTGAAGGCTTTGACACCACAGGTCCAACACACTCATCTCCATCTTAGAAAGAGTAAAAAGGAACAAACTTTTCTAGTTTTCAAAGTGGCATCATGAATTTTGGGATTTTTTTCCCCCTGCTACTCTAGCTTTTTATTTCCACTGGGGTGAAGAGCAGATTCAGGTTCTTATCAGATTTTTAATAAACCTACCACAAGTTTTAAAACCAAGAACTCTGCATGTCCTCTTTAACTTAAAAATTATCATGAAACATGCACCACTCTTGGAAAGCTGGAATAAAGTTTTGTGTTCTATGAAAAGTGCTGTAAAATTTAAATGCCACTTGAACAAGGAGTGTTAAACATCAATTCAGCTTTTTCACTACCCCAGTGTGTTTCAAAGCAAAGGCCCTCAAACAAGATGTCACTCTGAACACACATTTCAAACAATAGAAAGCAAATGAATACTTCTGCAGCAGAGTGGCAGAAAGTTCCACAGAATAAAAAAAAACCCCAACAAACCAGAGGAAAAACATTTCAGCTGAACCAACTGTTGAGATAAAGAAGAGAAACACTAACAACTCCTGATAAGTCAGAGAGAAGTGAGGAAATCAGGGCAGAGCTTAGCAATTCCAGAACACTGAGAGCATGTGGAACCAAGATGGAGCTCTGAAAATAAAATGTGGTAACAACTGCCAAAATGTTGGGCTTTGCCTTTTATCATCTGCACTTACTAAAATAACACTTTTCACACACAAGTGGAAAATAAAATTAAGATAACACTGCCTTTGCCATAAAATTCAGATAGCACAGAAGACAAAGCTTGGTGTATATGAGGTGCAGCAAGTTCCCAGCACTGCAGGCTCATGAAATGATGCCCTTTTTGCCCAGAAATGAGTTTCCTGCTGGGTCAGCAGCAGAAGGTCCACTCTGAACTCAAAAGAAGCTGCACACAAGTAACCAGTGTTGACCCTGAGAGCACTAGAAAAGGACTGACATCCAAGGCCAAGTAGAGTTTTGCTTCTTGAAGAGACACAATCAACAGTCACTGAATTTCAACTAAAAAAGAAAAACCCATCTTTAAATTCACTGCTCAATCTTGCTGTCTTCACACAACTGCTGCTAATGCAGGCACTGCTAACAGTGAAAGGGCAACAACCAGAGAACCACTGCAACCACAACTCACAGAGGAATTCCAATACATGAGTTCTTGTTGATATCCAGTGTCCAACAAACACAGAAGTGGGAAATAAAATAAAAGCAAATTTATTTGAATTTAAATAGGCATCTGTACCATGAGAATTCCGTTTCTGATGCCATCCCAAGGCAGGGAAGCTCCTGCATTTTAACAGGACTACATGCACATACACCTTGCACATTGAGACAGACCCAGGGTGCTCTGAGCACAAGACGATTTTAAATTACTGGACTAAGATAAAATACATGCTGGCTTTTCCTACATTCCATAATCATCAGGTGGTTTATGAGAATCCAACCCTGCAGACCTCCCTGAGTCAAAAGCTGAGCCTCAACACTGCACAGCAGCCAAAAGCTCCTAACAAGCACCTCATTAATACAAACCTGAGCAGTCTGAAGGAGACACAGGCTTGTGTTTATGATCTTACCTGCAGCAGAACCTGTGCAAAGGCAAACCAGTCCCTGGGATGCTCCTGGCTATCCCTACCCAGCAAACAAAGCTCCTGACTAAGTTATGACACTGCTAAGCTCTTTAGAAATTTTGGTTTTGAGAAACACAAGACTCTCATGAAAGAATCTTGAAGACGGAAATGTTCGTGTTTGGTTTTATCCCTTCACAAATCATTTTTGCAAGCTCAGCATCTGATAAATTTTCACCAAGACTGGGATTAAACCACAAAACCTTGGATAAACACCCAATAATCATGTCTGGATTCAACACAGTGTTTCAACACAGGGAAGCTGAAGTTCTCTTAAAAAAAAAAAATTTAGGACACTCCAGTAATGTGTTAAGCTACATTAGGCTGGACTTAAATGCAATCTTTAGACTCAAGTATATGGAGTCATAACATTATGTTGGATTGTGCTATGATTGTTTAAAAAAAAGAAGGATAACACCTCCACTGCAACTGGAATCATTCTACTAGGATCAAAGGATTTATTTTGATTCATTCCCACAGGGAAGAGGAATAAAGGAAGAAGCAAGGCAGGTATATTGATACAGCGGTGTTTTGAAAACATTTCCATCTAAGGATCACACTATCCATTCCTCTAAAAAAAACCAAACACATATTTTGGAGAGAAGACACTTGCAACACTCTTGTCCAGGAATTCAGTAATATGGAAAATAAATATGATACTGATGGCAACCACTACAGGCTTGAAAAACACTGGTGTGTGGTTATTTCAGTGACACATATTGACACAGTCAGAGCTGCTGATGAAAGGAACACTGCAGTTGTTGTGCCTAAGTGGTCTAACATAACACGAAACCCTTAATTTTATAATGTGTGGTGTGTTTTCCCTTCCCAGGACATAATTCCAAGCTATCGTTATTTTAATTCCAAAATGGTAAACCTGTAGAGGGAACAGTCAGTGTAAGTGCTGGTGACCACTACAAGAAAACAAGAAAAAATAATATTTGACCCTCAATTAAGATAATTAACTGCCCAAGAAGCAGCCAACTGTTTATTTGTTTTAGAAAGACTTGACAAGTTGCTGCAATTAAAATTCAGGGACAAATTAGTGTCAGAAGTTTTTCTGAACATTTGACAACTATTTTCAAGTTGAAATTACCCAATACTGCCAATATGGACAGGAAAATAAATGTGATGTATGATTATAATATTGGGCATTATCAAGTTTGTATTCTTGTTTAGGAGCTTCTCTGTATGAAGGCTCCACCTTCCTGAGAAACAGCAAAATAATATCACTATTATCTTAAAAATTCAGGGTTCTTTTTGTTCTGAAACCTCTTCTCAGGCTTCTGCTGTCCACTCAAATAAAGACATACAACAAATCTTATAAACAAACCTTAATCATCACTATTTATATATACATACACACATTCCATTATACAGAACCTGATATTACTCCTCAGCTAAAGCAGATCACTCAAGATAAACACATACATCCAGCTGGACTCGACATGGGTTTTGAAACAGAGCAACAGAAACCTTAAGTGCCAACAAATAGCATTAAAAGGGACAGGGGAAAAAAACTCGTCCAGGAACCTACGGTGACAGAGCAAAGATGACGTGATTAATCGGGGAGAAACCCAGCACAGGAATAGCCAACACGACAGGTCTGAACAGGTCACAAGCTGATCCAGAGCCTTACACAGCAGGATAGGAAGAGTTGTTCTTGCCTCTTTTCCACACCAAGGCTCCTTGCTTCAACTCACAGGAAGCACGGCCTGAAAATACGGCCCTGAAAAGCTGCGATGCCTTCAGGCACTGAACTGTGGACGAGGCCCAGGAGAGCAGCTATAACCACCCCCCTCCCTCCACCCCTCCCAAAAGGAGCTCGTTCCAATTCCTCCCCAAGCCCAGCCAGACACCCGGAGGGTGCCGGGCCTGCCTGCCCTCCCCGGTGGCAGCGCAAACCCAGCTCCGGCCCCCAGTGGAGGATCAGGGTCGCGGCGAGAGGCCCCGCCAGGAGAATCCCCGGGGTGACGGAGCGCGGCCCATCCGGGCACACCCGCGCTCGGACCGCCATCACCGCCCCCCGCTCCCTCACGGCACCGCCGATGGAGCCTCCCGCTCTCCGCCGAGCCGCCCTGCCGTCCCCGAGCGGGCACTGAGGGGCCCCGCGCCCGCTCCGGGCGGAGGCCGCCGCCGCCTCCCCCGGGCCTGGGCCTCTCCCTTCCCCGGGCCATTTTGAGAGCCCGCCCCCGCCCCGGTGCTCACCGCCCGCCGCTGCCGCCCGCCGCCGCCCGCCCAGCTGTGGGTGCGCCGCTGCCCGCGCCGCTCGGGGCTGGGTGCCGGCTGTCCGCGCTCCGCCCGTGCCGCTCCGCCGCCGCGCCGCCTCCTGCCCGCTCAGGCGGCCATTTTCTGCTCCATTGTTACCAAGGAACGGGGGCCGGAAGCGGCCGCCGGCAGCCGGAAGTGGAGGCGAGCGCGGCCCCGCGCAGGCGCGGCCCGGGAGGGCAGCCCCGCCCAGCGCGCGCGGCCCCGGCCCTCAGGGGCCGCCGCCATTTTGGTGCGGGGTAAAGGCTGAGGCGGGGTGGGAATGCTGTGGATGCTTCTCAGCTGACAGCTCCCAGAGAATGTGGAGGGGCCGGGTGCCAGCGGTGCCCGCCCGTGGTACGGAGCAGCAGGAGGGTCCGTGTCCCCGCGGTCCCCTAGGTGTGGCACCGTTTCTTGTCACCTGAGGTGTCTGTGGGATAGGCAGAGGTGGCTCCGTGCAAGGCCGATGGTGGCCAACAGTGCCAAAAACCCAAATAAATACTGGCAGTACTGGCGTCTGTCGGTGGAGATATTCACCCTCCTCTCCCTTCTAACCGTGGGCATTCTTTCCCCTCTAACCGTGGGCATTCCTTCCCCTCTAACCTTAGGCATTCCTTTCCCTCCAAGCTTTAGAATTCCTTCACCTCTAACCATGGACATTCGTTCTCTTCTAACTATGGCAGGGTTTCTCCTCTCGCACGGTGTTGTGTTGCCATGCCCTATGAACACTCAGATACTCCTGTTTTCTGATGTGAGCCTTAATTAATTGAATGCCAGACTTGCCATGTTGTGTAAGGTTAAACACTTCTGCAGTTTTCCCTCCCTCACAGCTGAAATTATCAAGGGCAGCTGAGTTTTGAAAGATCCTAGTTTAATGCCTGGAAAGTCATACTCTGCAATGGTCTTGCAAGGAAGTCATCTTCATAATATCTGATACACAGAGAAAAAACAGATTCCTGAGGATCTACGCCAGGAGCCCAGGAGACACTTTTGTGTCTTTTTGTGGGTTTTTTTGTGTCTTTTTTCTGGGGTTTTTTTGGTGTCTTTTTGCGGTTTTTTTTTTTTTTTTGTGTCTTTTTGTGGGGTTTTGTGTCTTTTTGTGGGTTTTTTGTGTCTTCTTGTGTCTTTTTGTGGGTTTTTGTGTCTTCCTGTGTCTTTTTCTGACACTTTTGGTGGTTCATTTTAAAAATAGCACTGTCAGGTCGAGGGGGGTGCTGCATTTAAAGGTTGTGGAAACTGTTGAGTTTCTACTCGACAATACATGCCCAACTTCTAATGTAAATGAAGTGTTTTTATACATTCACACTTTAAATATCCCCTGTCAGACTTGAGAACTCAAAGGCAGCCACAGTGTCCAGGCGAGGGAACAGGGAAGGAACAGGCACAGGGCATTTCTCAGTTTCTCATGAGTTTTACTCATCAGTTTTACTTGCCACAGCCTGTGACCAGAAAAGACGATGCCAAAATCCTTAGTAATGGGGAGCAGGAAGGATTCCCACTTTTGTCTGGAGCAGAGTAGGTTCCCAACTATATTTTTGTTCAAATAACCAGGACCAACTGAGTTCACTACAGCTGCAGGACAGGTGATTCTTGATGCACCACGTAGCTGGAGTGACGGAGAGGTGATACCCAACACAGCATAAAACTTGCTTTTGCAGAATGTTCACCTTTTATGCTTTTAAAAGTAAATTGGGGTTGGGAGAGTGAGTTTAGATCAGACCAGTCCTTTGCATCGTTGCTGAAATTACAGTTAGATTTACTGCAGGGTCAAACTGTAAACTAACAGCTCTGCTTTGACTGCTAAATGTGAGTAAAATAAAAAGAAATACAACCAAACCCAAAACTAAGGAGAGTAAATTTAATGTCACAAAGCGATTTTGTGGTTTTAATGCACCAAAATATTTGCCATTAGGAAAAGTTGCCTTGCTCCTGACCCACGACAAATGGATGCTTTATGTAGGCAGTGCTCCAACCCCTACAAATTCTAATGGCTGGAGAAATTGTATCCCCCAAACAGAGGCCCCGTGGCTGAGTGTGTGGGCACACTTTTATATTTGACAGCCACCTTTGAAGCTGGCAAAAAAATCCATTCCATTGTCAAAGGTGGATCATTCAGGGAGCAGGTGATGGGCACACAATTGATCCAGTTTATCGTGGGAAGCCTTGTGCCCACGATTGATAAGGCAGCCACCAGTGTGAGTATTGGCAATCAGCAGAGCTGCAGGACATTCCTCAGTGTCACCTCAAAGGAAATCAGAGGTGAGGGGACTGCCACAGGCTGATCGTGCATGAAAGTGAATCCTGCCTTTTCTCCCCACCTTTTCTGGATACCAGGCAAGGTGAGAGCAGGATAAAAGTGGCTTTGTTTAGACACCAGTAACCTAAGCAGCAAAATATTAGGGATTATTGAGCAAATGGGAGGTGGAGCACATTCTGTATGGATGGAGGGATAAGGTGATGATTTATGCTCCTGGAACAGCCTCCTGACATCTGACACGTCATTTTGTTTGTCTCTTCCCCCCCTCAACAAAATACATTTACTTGATTAACCTTACCAAAAGTCTTTAAAATCATCAAATGGCAAAGCAACAGAGGAATAAAACGTTCTTCTTCACGTCTGTGGGTGAGCTCAGACCCTTGAGGCAGACATTTGCCAGTTTGCTGGGAGATGAACACCTGTGAGGAGGAGCAGAGATGCATCTGGATCCTGCTGATTCACACCTTCCTTAGCAATAAAATCTTGGAGCTGAGATCCAGGGCTCACAGCCGAGGAAAGGTCTCTCCCACACAGCTGAGGAAAAATCTCTCCCTTGGTGTGATTTGGTGGATTTATTTGCAAATGCCCTCACAGAGTGGATCAGGTACAGAATAAGCTCTGATTTTTCAAAACCACTTAATGGATTTCAGCATCCACTTGACATTAATAACAATTAATGACCTGTGCATCCACATCTCCTAAACAGCTTTGACAAAGTTAGGATTGGTGTAGCAGCATATTTCAAAAAGCTTGTAGAGGGAAATATATTTGCATAGAGAACTTTGCACTATAGGGAAAAATCCAGAATCTACAGCAAAAGCATGGTGTAATTCCTGCTAAAGTGTTTTCACTGCATGTATAGCAAAAGAGAATTGCAACACTTTTCTGTGGTAAGTTTAATGTCATTTCCTTCAATGAGGGTAAATAAATTTGCTTTAAATTCCCCAGGGTTTTAAAAACTGCTTATTAGGTATGCAGTGATAGATGAAAAAAAGTTGGGGTTTTTTTTGTGTTTTTTTTTGGGTTTTTTTTTTTTCTACAAAGATATTAAAATAACTTATTCACAATATAGCTAAGTAATAATCTAAATGCAGTGAGGTGAGGAAATCTGAATATCTTAGGAGCTTCTAAACCTGAGCAAAAAAAATTAAAAATAAAAGACCAACCAAACTCAGATCCTTGTACATTCAAAGAAGAGGCAGAGCCAGGGGCTGAGTGGGAAGATAAAGCCAGGTGGGTGGTGTAAATGCAGGAATTCTGATTTTCTCCAGCCACCTGGACTTAAAGCTGGGCTGCTGTTTACTTTTTAAATTTACTTTGTGTTTCTGTAGCTTCTGACAGAAAGTTACATACAAAGTCTGTGATAAATGCAGGATGTGTGAACTTCTGCTGAATGTGCTTAATCCCAAATGATTTCTCTGGTGTTTACTGTCAGTACCTAGTTAGGTGCTATAAATCCAGTTGCACCTAAAAAATTCAGGCCACAGAAGATGAAGTAGCTAAAGCAGAGTGTGGCAATTTATACAACCCCAACATGGAGGTGCTTGTTCATGTCACCAGAGTGCTTTGTCACTGCACCTGAGCCCTGCTCAGGCCAGAACTAACCAAAGTCAAGTGGGAGAAAGTGAGGGTTTATTTTTTTTTTCCTTCTGGTTGACAAAATTGTCCAAGGCCATCCATGACTATCCTTGTGCAATTGAATTATGATTTTGTTCTTTCACCTTTGCAGGTATTAATTCGAGAAAACTTTGTCTCCTGATAAAGAAACTTCATCTCTATGCAGAAAAAGCCAACTCTGTCAGGTTTTAAGCACAGAAGTTGGTGGATTTTATTAAAACCCTGAGGCAAGAAAGCTCATCAAAAATAGTCAAATGAAAATTAAAAGCTCCATAGGTAGGACAGAATAAAATCTTAGACTTAAAAAGTTACCTCATCTTGATTAACTCCTTACCATGCTTACCAGATAAACTTTTTTTTGGTTAGCATTTATTTAATTTTAAAGTAATATGCTTCTAGGATTATAGCATTAGTCAAAAAACCATCTTTTGGTAGTGGGAGAAAACCACTCTTTGAGTCTTTTCTCATGGCAAAACTTAAAAAAATTAAATTTATATCCAGTCTTAATCTCAGCCATTCTCCCCAAAGCAGCCATGCCCAAAAGATTTGCTCTGCATTCACCCTGGTGCAGCTGAGTAATGTGTG